>JASGCC010004051.1:0-21387 GCA_030067915.1 Hydractinia echinata | reverse complement strand
CTAAGAACGCTGCTAACTACGTGCACAGGCCTTCAAAGCCTGTAATATGGCCTTTTACGGCCTAATAAGGAGCTACACTAAATCACGTGGTTCCACGTGCCCAGACAGGTGCCATCGGTCTAGTCCTTTCAGTCTCAATGGACTACGATGTATTAAGTCGTTTTCCTGAGCGCCAGGCCCTAGAACGCTGCTAACTACGTGCACAGGCCTTCAAAGCCTGTAATATGGCCTTTTCACGCCTAATAAGGAGTCTACACGTAAATCACGTGGTTCCACGTGCCCAGACAGGTGCCATCGGTCTAGTCCTTTCAGTCTCAATGGACTACGATGTATTAAGTCGTTTTCCTGAGCGCCAGGCCCTAAGAACGCTGCTAACTACGTGCACAGGCCTTCAAAGCCTGTAATATGGCCTTTTACGCCTAATAGAGAGCTTACACGTAAATCACGTGGTTCCACGTGCCCAGACAGGTGGCCATCGGTCTAGTCCTTTCAGTCTCAATGGACTACGATGTATTAAGTCGTTTTCCTGAGCCAGGCCTAAGAACGCTGCTAACTACGTGCACAGGCCTTCAAAGCCTGTAATATGGCCTTTTACAGCCTAATAAGGAGCTACACGTAAATCACGTGGTTCCACGTGCCCAGACAGGTGGCCATCGGTCTAGTCCTTTCAGTCTCAATGGACTACGATGTATTAAGTCGTTTTCCTGAGCGCCAGGCCTAAGAACGCTGCTAACTACGTGCACAGGCCTTCAAAGCCTGTAATATGGCCTTTTACAGCCTAATAGAGAGCTTACACGTAAATCACGTGGTTCCACGTGCCAGACAGGTGGCCATCGGTCTAGTCCTTTCAGTCTCAATGGACTACGATGTATTAAGTCGTTTTCCTGAGCGCAGGCCTAAGAACGCTGCTTACGTGCACAGGCCTTCAAAGCCTGTAATATGGCCTTTTACAGTCTAATAGGAGCTACACTAAATCACGTGGTTCCACGTGCCCAGACAGGTGGCCATCGGTCTAGTCCTTTCAGTCTCAATGGACTACGATGTATTAAGTCGTTTTCCTGACGCCAGGCCCTTAAGAACGCTGCTAACTACGTGCACAGGCCTTCAAAGCCTGTAATATGGCCTTTTACAGCCTAATAGAGAGCTTACACGTAAATCACGTGGTTCCACGTGCCCAGACAGGTGGCCATCGGTCTAGTCCTTTCAGTCTCAATGGACTACGATGTATTAAGTCGTTTTCCTGAGCGCCAGGCCCTTAGAAACGCTGCTAACTACGTGCACAGGCCTTCAAAGCCTGTAATATGGCCTTTTACAGCCTAATAGGAGCTTACACGTAAATCACGGTTCCACGTGCCAGACAGGTGGCCATGGTCTAGTCCTTTCAGTCTCAATGGACTACGATGTATTAAGTCGTTTTCCTAGCGCCAGGCCCTAAGAACGCTGCTAACTACGTGCACAGGCCTTCAAGCCTGTAATATGGCCTTTTACGGCCTAATAGGAGCTTACACGTAAATCACGTGGTTCGTGCCCAGACAGGTGGCCATCGGTCTAGTCCTTTCAGTCTCAATGGACTACGATGTATTAAGTCGTTTTCCTAGCGCCAGGCCTAAGAACGCTGCTAACTACGTGCACAGGCCTTAAGCCTGTAATATGGCCTTTTACAGCCTAATAGAGAGCTTACACGTAAATCACGTGGTTCCACGTGCCAGACAGGTGGCCATCGTCTAGTCCTTTCAGTCTCAATGGACTACGATGTATTAAGTCGTTTTCCTGGCGCGCCAGGGCTAAAACGCTGCTAACTACGTGCACAGGCCTTCAAAGCCTGTAATTGTTATAGCTTTTACCCTAATAGAGAGCTTACACTAAATCACGTGGTTCCACGTGCCCAGACAGGTGGCCATCGGTCTAGTCCTTTCAGTCTCAATGGACTACGATGTATTAAGTCGTTTCCTGAGCGCCAGGCCTAAGAACGCTGCTAACTACGTGCACAGGCCTTCAAAGCCTGTAATATGGCCTTTTACGGCCTAATAGGAGCGTCTACACGTAAATCACGTGGTTCCACGTGCCCAGACAGGTGGCCATCGGTCTAGTCCTTTCATCTCAATGGACTACGATGTATTAAGTCGTTTTTTTGCGAGCGCGCCCTATAGAACGCTGCTAACTACGTGCACAGGCCTTCAAGCCTGTAATATGGCCTTTTACGGCTAATAGGAGCTTACACGTAAATCACGTGGTTCCACGTGCCCAGACAGTGGCCATCGGTCTAGTCCTTTCAGTCTCAATGGACTACGATGATTAATGTTTTCCTGAGCCTAGCGCCAGGCCCTAGAACGCTGCTAACTACGTGCACAGGCCTTCAAAGCCTGTAATATGGCCTTTTAGCCTAATAGGACTACACGTAAATCACGTGGTTCCACGTGCCCAGACAGGTGGCCATCGGTCTAGTCCTTTCAGTCTCAATGGACTACGATGTATTAAGTCGTTTTCCTGAGCGCCAGGCCCTAAGAACGCTGCTAACTACGTGCACAGGCCTTCAAAGCCTGTAATATGGCCTTTTACAGCCTAATAGAGAGCTTACACGTAAATCACGTGGTTCCACGTGCCCAGACAGGTGGCCATCGGTCTAGTCCTTTCAGTCTCAATGGACTACGATGTATTAAGTCGTTTTCCTGAGCGCCAGGAACGCTGCTAACTACGTGCACAGGCCTTCAAAGCCTGTAATATGGCCTTTTACGCCTAATAGAGAGCTTACACGTAAATCACGTGGTTCCACGTGCCCAGACAGGTGGCCATCGGTCTAGTCCTTTCAGTCTCAATGGACTACGATGTATTAAGTCGTTTTCCTGAGCGCCAGGCCTAAGAACCTGCTAACTACGTGCACAGGCCTTCAAAGCCTGTAATATGGCCTTTTACAGCCTAATAGAGAGCTTACACGTAAATCACGTGGTTCCACGTGCCCAGACAGGTGGCCATCGGTCTAGTCCTTTCAGTCTCAATGGACTACGATGTATTAAGTCGTTTTCCTAGCGCCAGGCCCTAAGAACGCTGCTAACTACGTGCACAGGCCTTCAAAGCCTGTAATATGGCCTTTTACAGCCTAATAGAGAGCTTACACGTAAATCACGTGGTTCCACGTGCCAGACAGGTGGCCATCGGTCTAGTCCTTTCAGTCTCAATGGACTACGATGTATTAAGTCGTTTTCCTGAGCGCCAGGCCCTAAGAACGCTGCTAACTACGTGCACAGGCCTTCAAAGCCTGTAATATGGCCTTTTACAGCCTAATAGAGAGCTTACACGTAAATCACGTGGTTCCACGTGCCCAGACAGGTGGCCATCGGTCTAGTCCTTTCAGTCTCAATGGACTACGATGTATTAAGTCGTTTTCCTGAGCGCCAGGCCCTAAGAACGCTGCTAACTACGTGCACAGGCCTTCAAAGCCTGTAATATGGCCTTTTACGGCCTAATAAGGAGCTACACGTAAATCACGTGGTTCACGTGCCCAGACAGGTGGCCATCGGTCTAGTCCTTTCAGTCTCAATGGACTACGATGTATTAAGTCGTTTTCCTGAGCGCCAGCGCCCTCTAGAACGCTGCTAACTACGTGCACAGGCCTTCAAAGCCTGTAATATGGCCTTTTACGGCCTAATAGAGAGCTTACACGTAAATCACGTGGTTCCACGTGCCCAGACAGGTGGCCATCGGTCTAGTCCTTTCAGTCTCAATGGACTACGATGTATTAAGTCGTTTTCCTGAGCGCCAGGCCCTAAGAACGCTGCTAACTACGTGCACCCTTCAAAGCCTGTAATATGGCCTTTTACGGCCTAAGGAGCTTACACGTAAATCACGTGGTTCCACGTGCCCAGACAGGTGGCCATCGGTCTAGTCCTTTCAGTCTCAATGGACTACGATGTATTAAGTCGTTTTCCTGAGCGCCAGGCCTAAGAACGCTGCTAACTACGTGCACAGGCCTTCAAAGCCTGTAATATGGCCTTTTACAGCCTAATAGAGAGCTTACACGTAAATCACGTGGTTCCACGTGCCCAGACAGGTGGCCATCGGTCTAGTCCTTTCAGTCTCAATGGACTACGATGTATTAAGTCGTTTTCCTGAGCGCCAGGCCTAAGAACGCTGCTAACTACGTGCACAGGCCTTCAAAGCCTGTAATATGGCCTTTTACAGCCTAATAGAGAGCTTACACGTAAATCACGTGGTTCCACGTGCCCAGACAGGTGGCCATCGGTCTAGTCCTTTCAGTCTCAATGGACTACGATGTATTAAGTCGTTTTCCTGAGCGCCAGGCCCTAAGAACGCTGCTAACTACGTGCACAGGCCTTCAAAGCCTGTAATATGGCCTTTTACAGCCTAATAGAGAGCTTACACGTAAATCACGTGGTTCCACGTGCCCAGACAGGTGGCCATCGGTCTAGTCCTTTCAGTCTCAATGGACTACGATGTATTAAGTCGTTTTCCTAGCGCCAGGCCCTAAGAACGCTGCTAACTACGTGCACAGGCCTTCAAAGCCTGTAATATGGCCTTTTACAGCCTAATAGAGAGCTTACACGTAAATCACGTGGTTCCACGTGCCCAGACAGGTGGCCATCGGTCTAGTCCTTTCAGTCTCAATGGACTACGATGTATTAAGTCGTTTTCCTGAGCGCCAGGCCTAAGAACGCTGCTAACTACGTGCACAGGCCTTCAAAGCCTGTAATATGGCCTTTTACAGCCTAATAGAGAGCTTACACGTAAATCACGTGGTTCCACGTGCCCAGACAGGTGGCCATCGGTCTAGTCCTTTCAGTCTCAATGGACTACGATGTATTAAGTCGTTTTCCTGAGCGCCAGGCCCTAAGAACGCTGCTAACTACGTGCACAGGCCTTCAAAGCCTGTAATATGGCCTTTTACAGCCTAATAGAGAGCTTACACGTAAATCACGTGGTTCCACGTGCCCAGACAGGTGGCCATCGGTCTAGTCCTTTCAGTCTCAATGGACTACGATGTATTAAGTCGTTTTCCTGAGCGCCAGGCCCTAAGAACGCTGCTAACTACGTGCACAGGCCTTCAAAGCCTGTAATATGGCCTTTTACAGCCTAATAGAGAGCTTACACGTAAATCACGTGGTTCCACGTGCCCAGACAGGTGGCCATCGGTCTAGTCCTTTCAGTCTCAATGGACTACGATGTATTAAGTCGTTTTCCTGAGCGCCAGGCCCTAAGAACGCTGCTAACTACGTGCACAGGCCTTCAAAGCCTGTAATATGGCCTTTTACAGCCTAATAGAGAGCTTACACGTAAATCACGTGGTTCCACGTGCCCAGACAGGTGGCCATCGGTCTAGTCCTTTCAGTCTCAATGGACTACGATGTATTAAGTCGTTTTCCTGAGCGCCAGGCCCTAAGAACGCTGCTAACTACGTGCACAGGCCTTCAAAGCCTGTAATATGGCCTTTTACAGCCTAATAGAGAGCTTACACGTAAATCACGTGGTTCCACGTGCCCAGACAGGTGGCCATCGGTCTAGTCCTTTCAGTCTCAATGGACTACGATGTATTAAGTCGTTTTCCTGAGCGCCAGGCCCTAAGAACGCTGCTAACTACGTGCACAGGCCTTCAAAGCCTGTAATATGGCCTTTTACAGCCTAATAGAGAGCTTACACGTAAATCACGTGGTTCCACGTGCCCAGACAGGTGGCCATCGGTCTAGTCCTTTCAGTCTCAATGGACTACGATGTATTAAGTCGTTTTCCTGAGCGCCAGGCCCTAAGAACGCTGCTAACTACGTGCACAGGCCTTCAAAGCCTGTAATATGGCCTTTTACAGCCTAATAGAGAGCTTACACGTAAATCACGTGGTTCCACGTGCCCAGACAGGTGGCCATCGGTCTAGTCCTTTCAGTCTCAATGGACTACGATGTATTAAGTCGTTTTCCTGAGCGCCAGGCCTAAGAACGCTGCTAACTACGTGCACAGGCCTTCAAAGCCTGTAATATGGCCTTTTACAGCCTAATAGAGAGCTTACACGTAAATCACGTGGTTCCACGTGCCCAGACAGGTGGCCATCGGTCTAGTCCTTTCAGTCTCAATGGACTACGATGTATTAAGTCGTTTTCCTGAGCGCCAGGCCCTAAGAACGCTGCTAACTACGTGCACAGGCCTTCAAAGCCTGTAATATGGCCTTTTACAGCCTAATAGAGAGCTTACACGTAAATCACGTGGTTCCACGTGCCCAGACAGGTGGCCATCGGTCTAGTCCTTTCAGTCTCAATGGACTACGATGTATTAAGTCGTTTTCCTGAGCGCCAGGCCCTAAGAACGCTGCTAACTACGTGCACAGGCCTTCAAAGCCTGTAATATGGCCTTTTACAGCCTAATAGAGAGCTTACACGTAAATCACGTGGTTCCACGTGCCCAGACAGGTGGCCATCGGTCTAGTCCTTTCAGTCTCAATGGACTACGATGTATTAAGTCGTTTTCCTGAGCGCCAGGCCCTAAGAACGCTGCTAACTACGTGCACAGGCCTTCAAAGCCTGTAATATGGCCTTTTACAGCCTAATAGAGAGCTTACACGTAAATCACGTGGTTCCACGTGCCCAGACAGGTGGCCATCGGTCTAGTCCTTTCAGTCTCAATGGACTACGATGTATTAAGTCGTTTTCCTGAGCGCCAGGCCCTAAGAACGCTGCTAACTACGTGCACAGGCCTTCAAAGCCTGTAATATGGCCTTTTACAGCCTAATAGAGAGCTTACACGTAAATCACGTGGTTCCACGTGCCCAGACAGGTGGCCATCGGTCTAGTCCTTTCAGTCTCAATGGACTACGATGTATTAAGTCGTTTTCCTGAGCGCCAGGCCTAAGAACGCTGCTAACTACGTGCACAGGCCTTCAAAGCCTGTAATATGGCCTTTTACAGCCTAATAGAGAGCTTACACGTAAATCACGTGGTTCCACGTGCCCAGACAGGTGGCCATCGGTCTAGTCCTTTCAGTCTCAATGGACTACGATGTATTAAGTCGTTTTCCTGAGCGCCAGGCCCTAAGAACGCTGCTAACTACGTGCACAGGCCTTCAAAGCCTGTAATATGGCCTTTTACAGCCTAATAGAGAGCTTACACGTAAATCACGTGGTTCCACGTGCCCAGACAGGTGGCCATCGGTCTAGTCCTTTCAGTCTCAATGGACTACGATGTATTAAGTCGTTTTCCTGAGCGCCAGGCCCTAAGAACGCTGCTAACTACGTGCACAGGCCTTCAAAGCCTGTAATATGGCCTTTTACAGCCTAATAGGAGCTTACACGTAAATCACGTGGTTCCACGTGCCCAGACAGGTGGCCATCGGTCTAGTCCTTTCAGTCTCAATGGACTACGATGTATTAAGTCGTTTTCCTGAGCGCCAGGCCCTAAGAACGCTGCTAACTACGTGCACAGGCCTTCAAAGCCTGTAATATGGCCTTTTACAGCCTAATAGAGAGCTTACACGTAAATCACGTGGTTCCACGTGCCCAGACAGGTGGCCATCGGTCTAGTCCTTTCAGTCTCAATGGACTACGATGTATTAAGTCGTTTTCCTGAGCGCCAGGCCCTAAGAACGCTGCTAACTACGTGCACAGGCCTTCAAAGCCTGTAATATGGCCTTTTACAGCCTAATAGAGAGCTTACACGTAAATCACGTGGTTCCACGTGCCCAGACAGGTGGCCATCGGTCTAGTCCTTTCAGTCTCAATGGACTACGATGTATTAAGTCGTTTTCCTGAGCGCCAGGCCTAAGAACGCTGCTAACTACGTGCACAGGCCTTCAAAGCCTGTAATATGGCCTTTTACAGCCTAATAGAGAGCTTACACGTAAATCACGTGGTTCCACGTGCCCAGACAGGTGGCCATCGGTCTAGTCCTTTCAGTCTCAATGGACTACGATGTATTAAGTCGTTTTCCTGAGCGCCAGGCCCTAAGAACGCTGCTAACTACGTGCACAGGCCTTCAAAGCCTGTAATATGGCCTTTTACAGCCTAATAGAGAGCTTACACGTAAATCACGTGGTTCCACGTGCCCAGACAGGTGGCCATCGGTCTAGTCCTTTCAGTCTCAATGGACTACGATGTATTAAGTCGTTTTCCTGAGCGCCAGGCCCTAAGAACGCTGCTAACTACGTGCACAGGCCTTCAAAGCCTGTAATATGGCCTTTTACAGCCTAATAGAGAGCTTACACGTAAATCACGTGGTTCCACGTGCCCAGACAGGTGGCCATCGGTCTAGTCCTTTCAGTCTCAATGGACTACGATGTATTAAGTCGTTTTCCTGAGCGCCAGGCCCTAAGAACGCTGCTAACTACGTGCACAGGCCTTCAAAGCCTGTAATATGGCCTTTTACAGCCTAATAGAGAGCTTACACGTAAATCACGTGGTTCCACGTGCCCAGACAGGTGGCCATCGGTCTAGTCCTTTCAGTCTCAATGGACTACGATGTATTAAGTCGTTTTCCTGAGCGCCAGGCCCTAAGAACGCTGCTAACTACGTGCACAGGCCTTCAAAGCCTGTAATATGGCCTTTTACAGCCTAATAGAGAGCTTACACGTAAATCACGTGGTTCCACGTGCCCAGACAGGTGGCCATCGGTCTAGTCCTTTCAGTCTCAATGGACTACGATGTATTAAGTCGTTTTCCTGAGCGCCAGGCCCTAAGAACGCTGCTAACTACGTGCACAGGCCTTCAAAGCCTGTAATATGGCCTTTTACAGCCTAATAGAGAGCTTACACGTAAATCACGTGGTTCCACGTGCCCAGACAGGTGGCCATCGGTCTAGTCCTTTCAGTCTCAATGGACTACGATGTATTAAGTCGTTTTCCTGAGCGCCAGGCCCTAAGAACGCTGCTAACTACGTGCACAGGCCTTCAAAGCCTGTAATATGGCCTTTTACAGCCTAATAGAGAGCTTACACGTAAATCACGTGGTTCCACGTGCCCAGACAGGTGGCCATCGGTCTAGTCCTTTCAGTCTCAATGGACTACGATGTATTAAGTCGTTTTCCTGAGCGCCAGGCCCTAAGAACGCTGCTAACTACGTGCACAGGCCTTCAAAGCCTGTAATATGGCCTTTTACAGCCTAATAGAGAGCTTACACGTAAATCACGTGGTTCCACGTGCCCAGACAGGTGGCCATCGGTCTAGTCCTTTCAGTCTCAATGGACTACGATGTATTAAGTCGTTTTCCTGAGCGCCAGGCCCTAAGAACGCTGCTAACTACGTGCACAGGCCTTCAAAGCCTGTAATATGGCCTTTTACAGCCTAATAGAGAGCTTACACGTAAATCACGTGGTTCCACGTGCCCAGACAGGTGGCCATCGGTCTAGTCCTTTCAGTCTCAATGGACTACGATGTATTAAGTCGTTTTCCTGAGCGCCAGGCCCTAAGAACGCTGCTAACTACGTGCACAGGCCTTCAAAGCCTGTAATATGGCCTTTTACAGCCTAATAGAGAGCTTACACGTAAATCACGTGGTTCCACGTGCCCAGACAGGTGGCCATCGGTCTAGTCCTTTCAGTCTCAATGGACTACGATGTATTAAGTCGTTTTCCTGAGCGCCAGGCCCTAAGAACGCTGCTAACTACGTGCACAGGCCTTCAAAGCCTGTAATATGGCCTTTTACAGCCTAATAGAGAGCTTACACGTAAATCACGTGGTTCCACGTGCCCAGACAGGTGGCCATCGGTCTAGTCCTTTCAGTCTCAATGGACTACGATGTATTAAGTCGTTTTCCTGAGCGCCAGGCCCTAAGAACGCTGCTAACTACGTGCACAGGCCTTCAAAGCCTGTAATATGGCCTTTTACAGCCTAATAGAGAGCTTACACGTAAATCACGTGGTTCCACGTGCCCAGACAGGTGGCCATCGGTCTAGTCCTTTCAGTCTCAATGGACTACGATGTATTAAGTCGTTTTCCTGAGCGCCAGGCCCTAAGAACGCTGCTAACTACGTGCACAGGCCTTCAAAGCCTGTAATATGGCCTTTTACAGCCTAATAGAGAGCTTACACGTAAATCACGTGGTTCCACGTGCCCAGACAGGTGGCCATCGGTCTAGTCCTTTCAGTCTCAATGGACTACGATGTATTAAGTCGTTTTCCTGAGCGCCAGGCCCTAAGAACGCTGCTAACTACGTGCACAGGCCTTCAAAGCCTGTAATATGGCCTTTTACAGCCTAATAGAGAGCTTACACGTAAATCACGTGGTTCCACGTGCCCAGACAGGTGGCCATCGGTCTAGTCCTTTCAGTCTCAATGGACTACGATGTATTAAGTCGTTTTCCTGAGCGCCAGGCCCTAAGAACGCTGCTAACTACGTGCACAGGCCTTCAAAGCCTGTAATATGGCCTTTTACAGCCTAATAGAGAGCTTACACGTAAATCACGTGGTTCCACGTGCCCAGACAGGTGGCCATCGGTCTAGTCCTTTCAGTCTCAATGGACTACGATGTATTAAGTCGTTTTCCTGAGCGCCAGGCCCTAAGAACGCTGCTAACTACGTGCACAGGCCTTCAAAGCCTGTAATATGGCCTTTTACAGCCTAATAGAGAGCTTACACGTAAATCACGTGGTTCCACGTGCCCAGACAGGTGGCCATCGGTCTAGTCCTTTCAGTCTCAATGGACTACGATGTATTAAGTCGTTTTCCTGAGCGCCAGGCCCTAAGAACGCTGCTAACTACGTGCACAGGCCTTCAAAGCCTGTAATATGGCCTTTTACAGCCTAATAGAGAGCTTACACGTAAATCACGTGGTTCCACGTGCCCAGACAGGTGGCCATCGGTCTAGTCCTTTCAGTCTCAATGGACTACGATGTATTAAGTCGTTTTCCTGAGCGCCAGGCCCTAAGAACGCTGCTAACTACGTGCACAGGCCTTCAAAGCCTGTAATATGGCCTTTTACAGCCTAATAGAGAGCTTACACGTAAATCACGTGGTTCCACGTGCCCAGACAGGTGGCCATCGGTCTAGTCCTTTCAGTCTCAATGGACTACGATGTATTAAGTCGTTTTCCTGAGCGCCAGGCCCTAAGAACGCTGCTAACTACGTGCACAGGCCTTCAAAGCCTGTAATATGGCCTTTTACAGCCTAATAGAGAGCTTACACGTAAATCACGTGGTTCCACGTGCCCAGACAGGTGGCCATCGGTCTAGTCCTTTCAGTCTCAATGGACTACGATGTATTAAGTCGTTTTCCTGAGCGCCAGGCCCTAAGAACGCTGCTAACTACGTGCACAGGCCTTCAAAGCCTGTAATATGGCCTTTTACAGCCTAATAGAGAGCTTACACGTAAATCACGTGGTTCCACGTGCCCAGACAGGTGGCCATCGGTCTAGTCCTTTCAGTCTCAATGGACTACGATGTATTAAGTCGTTTTCCTGAGCGCCAGGCCCTAAGAACGCTGCTAACTACGTGCACAGGCCTTCAAAGCCTGTAATATGGCCTTTTACAGCCTAATAGAGAGCTTACACGTAAATCACGTGGTTCCACGTGCCCAGACAGGTGGCCATCGGTCTAGTCCTTTCAGTCTCAATGGACTACGATGTATTAAGTCGTTTTCCTGAGCGCCAGGCCCTAAGAACGCTGCTAACTACGTGCACAGGCCTTCAAAGCCTGTAATATGGCCTTTTACAGCCTAATAGAGAGCTTACACGTAAATCACGTGGTTCCACGTGCCCAGACAGGTGGCCATCGGTCTAGTCCTTTCAGTCTCAATGGACTACGATGTATTAAGTCGTTTTCCTGAGCGCCAGGCCCTAAGAACGCTGCTAACTACGTGCACAGGCCTTCAAAGCCTGTAATATGGCCTTTTACAGCCTAATAGAGAGCTTACACGTAAATCACGTGGTTCCACGTGCCCAGACAGGTGGCCATCGGTCTAGTCCTTTCAGTCTCAATGGACTACGATGTATTAAGTCGTTTTCCTGAGCGCCAGGCCCTAAGAACGCTGCTAACTACGTGCACAGGCCTTCAAAGCCTGTAATATGGCCTTTTACAGCCTAATAGAGAGCTTACACGTAAATCACGTGGTTCCACGTGCCCAGACAGGTGGCCATCGGTCTAGTCCTTTCAGTCTCAATGGACTACGATGTATTAAGTCGTTTTCCTGAGCGCCAGGCCCTAAGAACGCTGCTAACTACGTGCACAGGCCTTCAAAGCCTGTAATATGGCCTTTTACAGCCTAATAGAGAGCTTACACGTAAATCACGTGGTTCCACGTGCCCAGACAGGTGGCCATCGGTCTAGTCCTTTCAGTCTCAATGGACTACGATGTATTAAGTCGTTTTCCTGAGCGCCAGGCCCTAAGAACGCTGCTAACTACGTGCACAGGCCTTCAAAGCCTGTAATATGGCCTTTTACAGCCTAATAGAGAGCTTACACGTAAATCACGTGGTTCCACGTGCCCAGACAGGTGGCCATCGGTCTAGTCCTTTCAGTCTCAATGGACTACGATGTATTAAGTCGTTTTCCTGAGCGCCAGGCCCTAAGAACGCTGCTAACTACGTGCACAGGCCTTCAAAGCCTGTAATATGGCCTTTTACAGCCTAATAGAGAGCTTACACGTAAATCACGTGGTTCCACGTGCCCAGACAGGTGGCCATCGGTCTAGTCCTTTCAGTCTCAATGGACTACGATGTATTAAGTCGTTTTCCTGAGCGCCAGGCCCTAAGAACGCTGCTAACTACGTGCACAGGCCTTCAAAGCCTGTAATATGGCCTTTTACAGCCTAATAGAGAGCTTACACGTAAATCACGTGGTTCCACGTGCCCAGACAGGTGGCCATCGGTCTAGTCCTTTCAGTCTCAATGGACTACGATGTATTAAGTCGTTTTCCTGAGCGCCAGGCCCTAAGAACGCTGCTAACTACGTGCACAGGCCTTCAAAGCCTGTAATATGGCCTTTTACAGCCTAATAGAGAGCTTACACGTAAATCACGTGGTTCCACGTGCCCAGACAGGTGGCCATCGGTCTAGTCCTTTCAGTCTCAATGGACTACGATGTATTAAGTCGTTTTCCTGAGCGCCAGGCCCTAAGAACGCTGCTAACTACGTGCACAGGCCTTCAAAGCCTGTAATATGGCCTTTTACAGCCTAATAGAGAGCTTACACGTAAATCACGTGGTTCCACGTGCCCAGACAGGTGGCCATCGGTCTAGTCCTTTCAGTCTCAATGGACTACGATGTATTAAGTCGTTTTCCTGAGCGCCAGGCCCTAAGAACGCTGCTAACTACGTGCACAGGCCTTCAAAGCCTGTAATATGGCCTTTTACAGCCTAATAGAGAGCTTACACGTAAATCACGTGGTTCCACGTGCCCAGACAGGTGGCCATCGGTCTAGTCCTTTCAGTCTCAATGGACTACGATGTATTAAGTCGTTTTCCTGAGCGCCAGGCCCTAAGAACGCTGCTAACTACGTGCACAGGCCTTCAAAGCCTGTAATATGGCCTTTTACAGCCTAATAGAGAGCTTACACGTAAATCACGTGGTTCCACGTGCCCAGACAGGTGGCCATCGGTCTAGTCCTTTCAGTCTCAATGGACTACGATGTATTAAGTCGTTTTCCTGAGCGCCAGGCCCTAAGAACGCTGCTAACTACGTGCACAGGCCTTCAAAGCCTGTAATATGGCCTTTTACAGCCTAATAGAGAGCTTACACGTAAATCACGTGGTTCCACGTGCCCAGACAGGTGGCCATCGGTCTAGTCCTTTCAGTCTCAATGGACTACGATGTATTAAGTCGTTTTCCTGAGCGCCAGGCCCTAAGAACGCTGCTAACTACGTGCACAGGCCTTCAAAGCCTGTAATATGGCCTTTTACAGCCTAATAGAGAGCTTACACGTAAATCACGTGGTTCCACGTGCCCAGACAGGTGGCCATCGGTCTAGTCCTTTCAGTCTCAATGGACTACGATGTATTAAGTCGTTTTCCTGAGCGCCAGGCCCTAAGAACGCTGCTAACTACGTGCACAGGCCTTCAAAGCCTGTAATATGGCCTTTTACAGCCTAATAGAGAGCTTACACGTAAATCACGTGGTTCCACGTGCCCAGACAGGTGGCCATCGGTCTAGTCCTTTCAGTCTCAATGGACTACGATGTATTAAGTCGTTTTCCTGAGCGCCAGGCCCTAAGAACGCTGCTAACTACGTGCACAGGCCTTCAAAGCCTGTAATATGGCCTTTTACAGCCTAATAGAGAGCTTACACGTAAATCACGTGGTTCCACGTGCCCAGACAGGTGGCCATCGGTCTAGTCCTTTCAGTCTCAATGGACTACGATGTATTAAGTCGTTTTCCTGAGCGCCAGGCCCTAAGAACGCTGCTAACTACGTGCACAGGCCTTCAAAGCCTGTAATATGGCCTTTTACAGCCTAATAGAGAGCTTACACGTAAATCACGTGGTTCCACGTGCCCAGACAGGTGGCCATCGGTCTAGTCCTTTCAGTCTCAATGGACTACGATGTATTAAGTCGTTTTCCTGAGCGCCAGGCCCTAAGAACGCTGCTAACTACGTGCACAGGCCTTCAAAGCCTGTAATATGGCCTTTTACGGCCTAATAAGAGCTTACACGTAAATCACGTGGTTCCACGTGCCCAGACAGGTGGCCATCGGTCTAGTCCTTTCAGTCTCAATGGACTACGATGTATTAAGTCGTTTTCCTGAGCGCCAGGCCCTAAGAACGCTGCTAACTACGTGCACAGGCCTTCAAAGCCTGTAATATGGCCTTTTACAGCCTAATAGAGAGCTTACACGTAAATCACGTGGTTCCACGTGCCCAGACAGGTGGCCATCGGTCTAGTCCTTTCAGTCTCAATGGACTACGATGTATTAAGTCGTTTTCCTGAGCGCCAGGCCTAAGAACGCTGCTAACTACGTGCACAGGCCTTCAAAGCCTGTAATATGGCCTTTTACAGCCTAATAGAGAGCTTACACGTAAATCACGTGGTTCCACGTGCCCAGACAGGTGGCCATCGGTCTAGTCCTTTCAGTCTCAATGGACTACGATGTATTAAGTCGTTTTCCTGAGCGCCAGGCCCTAAGAACGCTGCTAACTACGTGCACAGGCCTTCAAAGCCTGTAATATGGCCTTTTACAGCCTAATAGAGAGCTTACACGTAAATCACGTGGTTCCACGTGCCCAGACAGGTGGCCATCGGTCTAGTCCTTTCAGTCTCAATGGACTACGATGTATTAAGTCGTTTTCCTGAGCGCCAGGCCCTAAGAACGCTGCTAACTACGTGCACAGGCCTTCAAAGCCTGTAATATGGCCTTTTACAGCCTAATAGAGAGCTTACACGTAAATCACGTGGTTCCACGTGCCCAGACAGGTGGCCATCGGTCTAGTCCTTTCAGTCTCAATGGACTACGATGTATTAAGTCGTTTTCCTGAGCGCCAGGCCCTAAGAACGCTGCTAACTACGTGCACAGGCCTTCAAAGCCTGTAATATGGCCTTTTACAGCCTAATAGAGAGCTTACACGTAAATCACGTGGTTCCACGTGCCCAGACAGGTGGCCATCGGTCTAGTCCTTTCAGTCTCAATGGACTACGATGTATTAAGTCGTTTTCCTGAGCGCCAGGCCCTAGAACGCTGCTAACTACGTGCACAGGCCTTCAAAGCCTGTAATATGGCCTTTTACAGCCTAATAGAACTACACGTAAATGACGTGCACATGTAGTCCTTTCAGTCTCAATGGACTACGATGTATTAAGTCGTTTTCCTGAGCGCCAGGCCCTAAGAACGCTGCTAACTACGTGCACAGGCCTTCAAAGCCTGTAATATGGCCTTTTACAGCCTAATAGAGAGCTTACACGTAAATCACGTGGTTCCACATGCCCAGACAGGTGGCCATCGGTCTAGTCCTCTCAGTCTCAATGGACTACGATGTATTAAGTCGTTTTCCTGAGCGCAAGGTCCTAAGAACGCTGCTAACTACGTGCACAGGCCTTCTAAGCCTGTAATATGGCCTTTTACAGCCTAATAGAGGACTTACACGTAATGTAAAACGCCATATTACAGGCTTACAAGGCCTGCGCACGTAGTTAGCAGCGTTCTCAGGGACTGGCGCTAAGGAAAACGACTTAATACAACGTAGTCCATTGAGAATGACAGGACTAGATCGATGGTCGACTGTCTTGGCCCGTAGAACCACGTGAGTTACATGTAGACTCCTTATTATGCCGTAGAAGGCCATATTACAGGCTTTGAAGGCCTGTGCACGTAGTTAGCAGCCTTCTTAGGGCCTGCCGCTAAGGAAAACGACTTAATACATCCTAGTCCATTGAGATTGACAGGCCTAGATCGATGGCCACATGTCTGGGCCCGTGGAACCACGTGATTTACGAGTAGACTCCTTATTAGGCCGTAAAAGGCCATATTACAGGCTTTGAAGTCCACGTAGTTAGCAGCGTTCTAAGGGCCTGGCGCTAAAGAACACGACTTAATACATCGTAGTCCATTGAGAATGAAAGGACTAGACCGATGGCCACATGTCTGGGCCCGTGGAACCACGTGATTTACGTGTAGACTCCTTATTATGCCGTAAAAGGCCATATTACAGGCTTTGAAGGCCCGGCCACGTAGTTAGTAGCGTTCTAAGGGCCTGGCGCTAAAGAAAACGGCTTAATACATCGTAGTCCATTGATAATGAAAGGACTAGACCGATGGCCACATGTCTGGTTCCGTGGAACCACGTGATTTACGTGTAGACTCCTTATTAGGCCGTAAAAAGCAATATTACAGGGTTTGAAGGGGTGTGCACGTAGTTAGCAGCGTTCTAACGGCCTGGCGCTAAGGAAAACGACGTAATACATCGTAGTCCATTGAGATTGAAAGGACTAGACCGATGGCCACAAGTCTGGGCACGTGGATCCACGTGATTTATGTGTAGGCTGTCTATTAGGCTGTAAAAGGCCATATTACAGGCTTAAAAGGCCTGTGCACGTAGTTAGCAGCGTTCTAAGGGCCTGGCACTAAGGTAAACGACTTAATACATCGTAGTCCATTTAGAATGACAGGACTAGATCGATGGCCGACTGTCTTGGTCCGTAGAACCACGTGAGTTACATGTAGACTCCTTATTATGCCGTAAAAGGCAATATTACAGGGTTTGAAAGGGTGTGCACTTAGTTAGCAGCGTTCTAACGGCCTGCCGCTAAGGAAAACGACTTAATACATTGTAGTCCACTGAGATTGAAAGGACTAGACCGATGCTCAGCAGTCTGGGCACGTGGATCCACGTGATTTATGTGTAGGCTCTCTATTATGCTGTAAAATGCCATATTGCAGACTTAGAAGGCCTGTGCACGTAGTTAGCAGCGTTCTATGGGCCTGGCGCTATGGAAAACGACTTAATACATCAAAGTCCATTGCGATTGACAGGACTAGATCGATGGCCGACTGTCTGGGCCCGTAGAACCACTTGAGTTACGTGTAGACTTCTTATTATGCCGTAGAAAGCCATATTACAGGCTTTGAAGGACTGTGCACGTAGTTAGCAGCCTTCTAAGGGCCTGCCGCTAAGGAAAACGACTTAATACATCCTAGTCCATTGAGATTGACAGGCCTAGATCGATGGCCACATGTCTGGTCCCATGGAACCACGTGATTTACGAGTAGACTCCTTCTTAGGCCGTAAAAGGCCATATTACAGGCTTTGAAGGCCTGTCCACGTAGTTAGCAGCGTTCTAAGTGCCTGGCGCTAAAGAACACGACTTAATACATCATAGTCCATTGAGAATGAAAGGACTAGACCGATGGCCACATGTCTGGGCCCGTGGAACCACGTGATTTACGTGTAGACTCCTTATTATGCCGTAAAACGCCATATTACAGGCATTGAAGGTCTGTGCACGTAGTTAGCAGCGTTCTAGGGGCCTGGCGCTAAGGAAAACGACTTAATACATCGTAGTCCATTGAGACTGAAAGGACTAGACCGATGGCCACATGTCTGGGCCTGTGGAACCACGTGATTTACGTGTAGACTCCTTATTAGGCCGTAAAAGGCAATATTACAGGGTTTGAAGGGGTGTGCACGTAGTTAGCAGCGTTCTAACGGCCTGGCGTTAAGGAAAACGACTTAATATATGGTAGACCATTGAGATTGAAAGGACTAGACCGATGGCCACCTGTGTGGCCACGTGGTACCACGTGATTTTCGTGTAGGTTATCTATTGGGCTGTAAAAGGCCATATTACAGGCATTGAAGGCCTGTGCACGTAGTTAGCAGCCTTCTAAGGGCCTGCCGCTAAGGAAAACGACTTAATACATCGTAGTCCATTGAGACTGTAAAGACAAGACCAAAGGCCACATGTCTGGGCCCGTGGAACCTCGTGATTAACGTGTAGACTCCTAATTAGGCCGTAAAAGGCAATATTACAGGGTTTGAAAGGGTGTGCACTTAGTTAGCAGCGTTCTAAGGGCCTGGCGCTAAAGAACACGACTTAATACATCGTAGTCCATTGAGAATGAAAGAACTAGACCGATGGCCACATGTCTAGGCCCGTGGAACCACGTGATATACGTGTAGACTCCTTATTATGCCGTAAAAGGCCATATTACAGGCTTTGAAGGCCCGGCCACGTAGTTAGCAGCGTTCTAAGGGCCTGGCGCTAAAGAAAACGGCTTAATACATCGTAGTCTATTGATAATGAAAGGACTAGACTGATGGCCACATGTCTGGTTCCGTGGAACCACGTGATTTACGTGTAGACTCCTTATTAGGCCGTAAAAGGCAATATTACAGGGTTTGAAGGGGTGTGCACGTAGTTAGCAGCGTTCTAACGGCCTGGCGCTAAGGAAAACGACGTAATACATCGTAGTCCATTGAGATTGAAAGGAATAGACCGATGGCCACCAGTCTGGGCACGTGAATCCACGTGATTTATGTGTAGGCTTTCTATTAGGCTGTAAAACGCCATATTACAGGCTTACAAGGCCTGCGCACGTAGTTAGCAGCGTTCTCAGGGACTGGCGCTAAGGAAAACGACTTAATACATCGTAGTCCATTGAGAATGACAGGACTAGATCGATGGCCGACTGTCTTGGCCCGTAGAACCACGTGAGTTACATGTAGACTCCTTATTATGCCGTAGAACGCCATATTACAGACTTTGAAGGCCTGTGCACGTAGTTAGCAGCCTTCTAAGGGCCTGCCGCTAAGGAAAACGACTTAATACATCCTAGTCCATTGAGATTGACAGGCCTAGATCGATGGCCACATGTCTGGGCCCGTGGAACCACGTGATTTACGTGTAGACTCCTTATTATGCCGTAAAGGGCCATATTACAGGCTTTGAAGGCCCGGCCACGTAGTTAGCAGCGTTCTAAGGGCCTGGCGCTAAAGAAAACGGCTTAATACATCGTAGTCCATTGATAATGAAAGGACTAGACCGATGGCCACATGTCTGGTTCCGCGGAACCACGAGATTTACGTGTAGACTCCTTATTAGGCCGTAAAAGGCAATATTACAGGGTTTGAAGGGGTGTGCACGTAGTTAGCAGCGTTCTAACGGCCTAGCGCTAAGGAAAACGACGTAATACATCGTAGTCCATTGAGATTGAAAGGAATAGACCGATGGCCACCAGTCTGGGCACGTGAATCCTCGTGATTTATGTGTAGGCTCTCTATTAGGCTGTAAAACGCCATATTACAGGCTTACAAGGCCTGCGCACGTAGTTAGCAGCGTTCTCAGGGACTGGCGCTAAGGAAAACGACTTAATACATCGTAGTCCATTGAGAATGACAGGACTAGATCGATGGCCGACTGTCTGGGCCCGTAGAACCACGTGAGTTACGTGTAGACTCCTTATTATGCCGTAGAAGGCCATATTAAAGGCATTGAAGGTCTGTGCACGTAGTTAGCAGCGTTCTAAGGGCCTGGCGTTAAAGAAAACGACTTAATATATGGTAGACTATTGAGATTGAAAGGACTAGACCGATGGCTACATGTCTGGGCCCGTGGAACCACGTGATTTACGTGTAGACTCCTTATTATACCGTAAAAGGCCATATTACAATCTTTGAAGGCCCGGCCACGTAGTTAGCAGCGTTCTAAGGGCCTGGCGCTAATGAAAACGACTTAATACATCGTAGTCCATTGCGACTGAAAAGACTAGACCGATGGCCACCTGTCTGGGCCCGTGGAACCTCGTGATTTACGTGTAGACTCCTTATTATGCCGTAAAAGGCAATATTACAGGGTTTGAAAGGGTGTGCACTTAGATAGCAGTGTTCTTAACGGCCTGGCGCTCAGGAAAACGACGTAATACATCGTAGTCCATTGAGATTGAAAGGACTTGACCGATGGCCACAAGTCTGGGCACGTGGATCCACGTGATTTATGTGTAGGCTGTCTATTAGGCTGTAAAAGGCCATATTACAGGCTTACAAGGCCTGTGCACGTAGTTAGCAGCGTTCTAAGGGCCTGGCCACTAAGGAAACGACTTAATACATCGTAAGTCCATTGAGAATGACAGGACTAGATCGATGGCCGACTGTCTTGGCCCGTAGAACCACGTGAGTTACATGTAGACTCCTTATTATTATGCCGTAAAGGCAAATTACAGGTTTGAAAGGTGTGCACTTAGTTAGCAGCGTTCTAACGGCCTGCGCTAAGGAAACGACTTAATACATTGTAGTCCACTGAGATTGAAAGGACTAGACCGATGCTCAGCAGTCTGGGCACGTGGATCCACGTATTTATGTGTAGGCTCTCTATTATGCTGTAAAATGCCATATTGCAGACTTAGAAGGCCTGTGCACGTAGTTAGCAGCGTTCTAAGGGCCTGGCGCTATGGAAAACGACTTAATACATCGTAGTCCATTGCGATTGACAGAACTAGACTCGATGGCCGACTGTCTGGGCCCGTGGAACCACTTGAGTTACGTGTAGACTTCTTATTATGCCGTAGAAGAAAGCCATATTACAGGCTTTGAAGGCCTGTGCACGTAAGTTAGCAGCCGTTCTAGGACCTGCCGCTAAGGAAAACGACTTAATACATCCTAGTCCATTGAGATTGACAGGACGATCGATGGCCACATGTCTGGGCCCGTGAAACCACGTGATTTACGAGTAGACTTCCTTATTAGGCCGTAAAAGGCCATATTACAGGCTTTGAAGGCCTGTCCACGTAGTTAGCAGCAGCGTTCTAAGGGCCTGGCGCTAAGAACACGACTTAATACATCGTAGTCCATTGAGAATGAAAGGACTAGACCGATGGCCACATGTCTGGGCCGTGGAACCACGTGATTTACGTGTAGACTCCTTATTATGCCGTAAAAGGCCATATTACAGGCTTTGAAGGCCCGGCCACGTAGTTAGCAGCGTTCTAAGGGCCTGGCGCTAAAGAAAACGGACTTAATACATCGTAGTCCATTGATAATGAAAGGAC
>JASGCC010004050.1:0-21390 GCA_030067915.1 Hydractinia echinata | reverse complement strand
GAAGTCCAACGCGCTAGTCCATTGCGCCACAGCGCGCAGATATACATGTATTAGACATTATAGAAATAGGACATATGTTTTTAACCAAGAAAATGTTTATGCATCTAGCAATCATCTGTAACATAAATGATATGTTAGGACTCGTGTCCAGTAAGCAAAAACAATATGTAGAGTAAAAGTTAAATACTTTGTCAATATGCAAATTGATGCATATTTGCCTTTTTTTTCTTTGATCAAGTGTCATGGTGCAGAGAAGGTAGTTACTACAAAGTAATTACTGCAAAAAAACCTTTTAATTAATCGGCATATGGATGCCTAATTAGACTACGGCTATTCCATTACTTTTCATTTTGTTCTGCGTTATTATTCTTTGCTACGCATAAAATGCATCTGGTTTTAATTAAACGCATTGAAAAAGTTCCTTTGTTCACATCTGTGTGCAATAGCAAGTGTAAGAAACTGGCATAAATCACCGCTGATGGGAGTCGAACCTACAACCTTTGAATTAGAAGTCCAACGCGCTAGTCCTTGCGCCACAGCGGCACGGATATACATGTATCAGACATTATAGAAATAGGACATATGTATTTAACCCACGAAAATGTTTATGCATCTAGTAATTATCCGGTAATGAATGATATTTAGGACTCGTGTCCATTAAGCGAAAAACAATTTGGATTTGCTATTTCTTTGATCAAGTGACATGGTGCAGAGAAGGTAGTTACTAGAAAGTAATTACTGCAAAACAACTTTTTAATGAATCGGCATATGGAATGCCTAATTAGACTACGGCTATTCCATTAATTTTTATTTTGTTCGGCGTTATTATTCTTTGCTTGCATAAAATGCATTTGGTTCTGATTAAACGCATTGAAAAAGGTTCGTTTGTTCAGCATCTGTGTGCAATAGCAACGGTAAAAACTGCATATATCACCGCTGATGGGAGTCGAACCTACAACCTTTGAATTAGAAGTCCAACGCGCTAGTCCTTGCGCCACAGCGGCACGGATATACATGTATAGACATTATAGAATAAGGACATATGTATTTAACCCACGAAAATGTTTATGCATCTAGTAATTATCCGGTAACATGAATGATATGTTAGGACTCGTGTCCAGTAAGCGAAAAACAATTTGGATTTGCTATTTCTTTGATCAAGTGACATGGTGCAGAGAAGGTAGTTACTAGAAAGTAATTACTGCAAAACAACTTTTTAATGAATCGGCATATGGAATGCCTAATTAGACTACGGCTATTCCATTAATTTTTATTTTGTTCGGCGTTATTATTCTTTGCTTCGCATAAAATGCATTTGGTTCTGATTAAACGCATTGAAAAAGGTTCGTTTGTTCAGCATCTGTGTGCAATAGCAACGGTAAGAAGCTGCCATATATCACCGCTGATGGGAGTGGAACCTACAACCTTTGAATTAGAAGTCCAACGCGCTAGTCCTTTGCCACACAGCGGCACGGATATACATGTATTAGACATTATAGAATAAGGACATATGTATTTAACCCACGAAAATGTTTATGCATCTAGTAATTATCCGGTAACATGAATGATATGTTAGACTCGTGTCCAGTAAGCGAAAAAAATTTGGCTTTGCTTTTCTTTGATCAAGTTTCATGTGCAGAGAAGGTAGTTACTAGAAAGTATTTACTGCAAAAAAACTTTTAATAAATCGGCATATGGAATGCCTAATTAGACTACGGCTATTCCATTACTTTTTATTTTGTTCTGCGTTATTATTCTTTGCTTCACATAAAATGCATTTGGTTCTGATTAAACGCATCGAAAAAGGTTCGTTTGTTCAGCATCTGTGTGCAATAGCAACGGTAAGAAACTGCCATATATCACCGCTTATGGGAGTCGAACCTACAACCTTTGAATTAGAAGTCCAACGCACTAGTCCTTTGCGCCCAGCGGCACGGATATACATGTATGAAACATTCTAGAATAAGGACATATGTATTTAACCCACGAAAATGTTTATGCATCTAGTAATTATCCGGTAACATGAATGATATGTTAGGACTCGTGTCCAGTAAACGAACAACAATTTCGCTTTGCATTTTCTTCGATCAAGTGTCTTGGTGCAGTGAAGGTAGTTACTAGAAAGTTATTACTGCAAAAAAACCTTTTAATGAATCGGCATATGGAATGCCTAATTAGACTACGGCTATTCCATTAATTTTTATTTTGTTTGGCGTTATTATTTTTTGCTTCGCATAAAATGCATTTGGTTCTGATTAAACGCATTGAAAAAGGTTCGTTTGTTCAGCATCTGTGTGCAATAGCAACGGTAAGAAACTGCCATATATCACCGCTGATGGGAGTCAAACCCACATCCTTTGAATTAGATGTCCAACGCGCTAGTCCATTGCGACACAGCGGCACCGATATACATGTATTAGACATTATAGAAATAGGTCATGTGTATTTAACCACGAAAGTGTTTATGCATCTAGTAAATATCCGTTAACATGAATTATATGTTAGGACTCGTGTCCAGTAAGCGAAAAACAATTTCGCTTTGCATTTTCTTCGATCAAGTGTCTTGGTGCAGTGAAGGTAGTTACTAGAAAGTTATTACTGCAAAAAAACCTTTTAATGAATCGGCATATGGAATGCCTAATTAGACTACGGCTATTCCATTATTTTTTATTTTGTTCTGCGTTATTATTCTTTGCTTCGCATAAAATGCAATTGGTTCTGATTAAACGCATTGAAAAAAGTTCGTTTGTTCAGCATCTGTGTGCAATAGCAAGGGTAAGAAACTGGCGCAAATTACCGCTGATGGGAGTGGAACCCACAACCTTCGAATTAGAGGTTCATCGCGTTAGTCCATTGCGCCACAGCGGCACGGATATACATGTATTAGACATTATAGAAATAGCACATATGTATTTAACCCACGAAAATGTTTTGCATCTAGTAATTATCTGGTAAGATGAATGATATGTTAGGACTCGTGTCCAGTAAGCGAAAAACAATATGTAGAGTATAAGTTAAATACTTTGTCAATATCCGAATTGATGGCCTATTTGGCTTTGTTTGTTCTTTCATCAAGTGTCATGGTGCAGAGAAGGTAGTTACTAGAAAGTAATTACTGCAAAAAAACCTTTTAGTGAATCGGCATATGGAATGCCTAATTAGACTACGGCCATTCCATTCCTTTTTATTTTGTTCTGCGTTATTATTCTTTGCTTCGCATAAAATGCATTTGTGTCTGATTAGACGCATTCAAAAAGGTTCGTTTGTTCAGCATCTGTGTGCAATAGCAAGGGTAAGAAACTGCATATATCACTGCTTATGGGAGTCGAACCTACAACCTTTGAATTAGAAGTCCAACGCGCTAGTCCTTTGCGCCCCAGCGGCACGGATATACATGTATGAAACATTCTAGAATAAGGACATATGTATTTAACCCACGAAAATGTTTATGCATCTAGTAATTATCCGGTAACATGAATGATATGTTAGGACTCGTGTCCAGTAAGCGAAGAGCAATTTGGCTTTGCTTTTCCTTTGATCAAGTGTCATGGTGCAGAGAAGGTAGTTACTAGAAAGTAATTACTGCAAAACAACCTTTTAATGAATCAGCATATGGAATGCCTAATTAGACTACGGCTATTCCATTAATTTTTATTTTGTTCGGCGTTATTATTCTTTGCTTGGCATCAATGCATTTGGTTCCGATTAAACGCATTGAAAAAGGTTCGTTTGTTCAGCATCTGTGTGCAATAGCAACGGTAAGCAACTGCCATATATCACCGCTGATGGGAGTCGAACCCACATCCTTTGAATTAGAAGGCCAACGCGCTAGTCCATTGCGCCACAGCGGCACCGATATACATGTATTAGACATTATAGAAATAGGACATATGTATTTAACCTAAGAAAATGTTTAAGCATCTAGTAAATATCCGTTAACATGAATTATATGTTAGGACTCGTGTCCAGTAAACGAAAAACAATTTCGCTTTGCATTTTCTTATATCAAGTGTCATGGTGCAGTGAGGGTAGTTACTAGAAAGTAATTACTGCAAAAAAATCTTTTAATGAATCGGCATATGGAATGCCTAATTAGACTACGGCTATTCCATAATTTTTTATTTTGTTCTGCATTATTATTCTTTGCTTCGCGTAAAATGCATTTGGTCTGATTAAACGCATTGAAAAAGGTTCGTTTGTTCAGCATCTGTGTGCAATAGCAACGGTAAGAAGCTGCCATATATCACCGCTGATGGGAGTGGAACCTACAACCTTTGAATTAGAAGTCCAACGCGCTAGTCCTTTGCGCCACAGCGGCACGGATATACATGTATTAGACATTATAGATTAAGGACATATGTATTTAACCCACGAAAATGTTTATGCATCTAGTAATTATCCGGTAACATGAATGATATGTTAGAGCTCGTGTCCAGTAAGCGAAAAAAAATTTGGCTTTGCTTTTTCTTTGATCAAGTTTCATGGTGCAGAGAAGGTAGTTACTAGAAAGTATTTACTGCAAAAAAATCTTTTAATAAATCGGCATATGGAATGCCTAATTAGACTACGGCTATTCCATTACTTTTTATTTTGTTCTGCGTTATTATTCTTTGCTTCACATAAAATGCATTTGGTTCTGATTAAACGCATCGAAAAAGGTTCGTTTGTTCAGCATCTGTGTGCAATAGCAACGGTAAGAAACTGCCATATATCACCGCTTATGGGAGTCGAACCTACAACCTTTGAATTAGAAGTCCAACGCGCTAGTCCTTTGCGCCCCAGCGGCACGGATATACATGTATGAAACATTCTAGAATAAGGACATATGTATTTAACCCACGAAAATGTTTATGCATCTAGTAATTATCCGGTAACATGAATGATATGTTAGGACTCGTGTCCAGTAAGCGAAAAGCAATTTGGCTTTGCTTTTCCTTTGATCAAGTGTCATGGTGCAGAGAAGGTAGTTACTAGAAAGTAATTACTGCAAAACAACCTTTTAATGAATCAGCATATGGAATGCCTAATTAGACTACGGCTATTCCATTAATTTTTATTTTGTTCGGCGTTATTATTCTTTGCTTCGCATAAAATGCAATTGGTTCTGATTAAACGCATTGAAAAAAGTTCGTTTGTTCAGCATCTGTGTGCAATAGCAAGGGTAAGAAACTGGCGCAAATTACCGCTGATGGGAGTGGAACCCACAACCTTCGAATTAGAGGTTCATCGCGTTAGTCCATTGCGCCACAGCGGCACGGATATACATGTATTAGACATTATAGAAATAGGACATATGTATTTAACCCACGAAAATGTTTTTGCATCTAGTAATTATCTGGTAAGATGAATGATATGTTAGGACTCGTGTCCAGTAAGCGAAAAACAATATGTAGAGTATAAGTTAAATACTTTGTCAATATCCGAATTGATGGCCTATTTGGCTTTGCATTTTCTTATATCAAGTGTCATGGTGCAGTGAGGGTAGTTACTAGAAAGTAATTACTGCAAAAAAATCTTTTAATGAATCGGCATATGGAATGCCTAATTAGACTACGGCTATTCCATAATTTTTTATTTTGTTCTGCATTATTATTCTTTGCTTCGCGTAAAATGCATTTGGGTCTGATTAGATGCATTCAAAAAGGTTCGTTTGTTCAGCATCTGTGTGCAATAGCAAGGGTAAGAAACTGGCATAAGTCAACGCTGATGGGAGTTGAACCCACAACCTTTGAATTAGAAGCCTGACGCGCAGGCCATTGCGCCACAGCGGCACCGATATACATGTATTAGACATTATAGAAATAGGACATGTGTATTTAACCACGAAAATGTTTATGCATCTAGTAAATATCCGGTAACATTAATGATATGTTAGGACTCGTGTTCACTAAGCGAAAAACAATTTGGCTTTGCTTTTTCTTTGATCAAGTGTCATGGTGCAGAGAAGGTAGTTACTAGAAAGTATTTACTGCAAAAAATTTTTTTTAATGAATCGGCATATGGAATGCCTAATTAGACTACGGCTATTCCATTACTTTTTATTTTGTTCTGCGTTATTTTTCTTTGCTTCACATATAATGCATTTGGTTCTGATTAAACGCATTGAAAAAGGATCGTTTGTTCAGCATCTGTGTGCAATAGCAACGGTAAGAAACTGCCATATATCACCGCTGATGGGAGTCAAACCCACATCCTTTGAATTAGATGTCCAACGCGCTAGTCCATTGCGACACAGCGGCACCGATATACATGTATTAGACATTATAGAAATAGGTCATGTGTATTTAACCACGAAAGTGTTTATGCATCTAGTAAATATCCGTTAACATGAATTATATGTTAGGACTCGTGTCCAGTAAGCGAAAAACAATTTCGCTTTGCATTTTCTTCGATCAAGTGTCTTGGTGCAGTGAAGGTAGTTACTAGAAAGTAATTACTGCAAAAAAACCTTTTAATGAATCGGCATATGGAAGGCCTAATTAGACAACGGCTATTCCATTACTTTATATTTTGTTCTGCGTTATTATTCTTTGCTTCGCATAAAATGCATTTGGTTCTGATTAAACGCATTGAAAAAGGTTCGTTTGTTCAGCATCTGTGTGCAATAGCAGGGGTAGGAAACTGGCATAAAATTACCGCTGATGGGAGTCGAACCCACAACCTTTGAATTAGAAGTACATCGCGCTAGTCCATTGTGCCACAGCGGCACGGATATACATGTATTAGACATTGTAGAAATAGGACATATGTATTTAACCCACGAAAATGTTTTTGCATCTAGTAATTATCTGGTAAGATGAATGATATGTTAGGACTCGTGTCCAGTAAGCGAAAAACAATTTGGCTTTGGTTTTTCTTTGATCAAATGTAATGGTGCAGAGAAGGTAGTTACTAGAAAGTATTTACTGCAAAAAAGTCTTTTAATGAATCGGCATATGGAATGCCTAATTAGACTACGGCTATTCCATTACTTTTTATTTTGTTCTGCGTTATTATTCTTTGCTTCACATAAAATGCATTTGGTTCTGATTAAACGCATTGAAAAAAGTTCGTTTGTTCAGCATCTGTGTGCAATAGCAACGGTAAGAAACTGCCATATATCACCGCTTATGGGAGTCGAACTCACAACTTTGAATTAGAACTCCAACGCGCTAGTCCATTACGCCACAGCGGCACGGTTATACATGTATTATACATTATAGAAATAGGACATATGTATTTAACCTAAGAAAATGTTTATGCATCTAACAATCATCCTGTAACATAAATGATATGTTAGGACTCGTGTCCAGTAAGCAAAAAACAATATGTAGAGTAAAAGTTAAATACTTTGTCAATATCCGAATTGATGGCCTATTTGGCTTTGTTTGTTCTTTCATCAAGTGTCATGGTGCAGAGAAGGTAGTTACTAGAAAGTAATTACTGCAAAAAAACCTTTTAGTGAATCGGCATCTGGAATGCCTAATTAGACTACGGCCATTCCATTACTTTTTATTTTGTTCTGCGTTATTATTCTTTGCTTCGCGTAAAATGCATTTGGGTCTGATTAGATGCATTCAAAAAGGTTCGTTTGTTCAGCATCTGTGTGCAATAGCAAGGGTAAGAAACTGGCATAAGTCACCGCTGATGGGAGTTGAACCCACAACCTTTGAATTAGAAGCCTGACGCGCAGGCCATTGCGCCACAGCGGCACGATATACATGTATTAGACATTATAGAAATAGGACATGTGCATTTAACCACGAAAATGTTTATGCATCTAGTAAATATCCGGTAACATTAATGATATGTTAGGACTCGTGTTCACTAAGCGAAAAACAATTTGGCTTTGCTTTTTCTTTGATCAAGTGTCATGGTGCAGAGAAGGTAGGTACTAGAAAGTATTTACTGCAAAAAAATTTTTTTAATGAATCGGCATATGGAATGCCTAATTAGACTACGGCTATTCCTTTACTTTTTATTTTGTTCTGCGTTATTTTTCTTTGCTTCACATATAATGCATTTGGTTCTGATTAAACGCATTGAAAAAGGATCGTTTGTTCAGCATCTGTGTGCAATAGCAACGGTAAGAAACTGCCATATATCACCGCTTATGGGAGTCGAACCCACAACCTTTGAATTAGAAGTCCAACGCACTAGTCCATTGCGCCAGAGCGGCACGGTTATACATGTATTAGACATTATAGAAATAGGACATATGTATTTAACCTAAGAAAATGTTTAAGCATCTAGTAAATATCCGTTAACATGAATTATATGTTAGGACTCGTGTCCAGTAAACGAACAACAATTTCGCTTTGCATTTTCTTCGATCAAGTGTCATGGTGCAGTGAAGGTAGTTACTAGAAAGTAATTACTGCAAAAAAACCTTTTAATGAATCGGCATATGGAATGCCTAATTAGACTACGGCTATTCCATTACTTTTTATTTTGTTCTGCATTATTATTCTTTGCTTCGCATAAAATGCATTTGGTTCTGATTAAACGCATTGAAAAAGGTTCGTTTGTTCAGCATCTGTGTGCAATAGCAACGGTAAGAAACTGCCATATATCACCGCTGATGGGAGTCCAACCCACAACCTTTGAATTAGAAGTCCAACGCGCTAGTCCATTGCACCACAGCGGCACGGTTACACATGTATTATACATTATAGAAATAGGACATATGTATTTGTCCTAAGAAAATGTTTAAGCATCTAACAATCATCCTGTAACATGAATGATATGTTAGGACTAGTGTCCAGTAAGCAAAAAAAAATATGTAGAGTAAAAGTTAAATACTTTGTCAATATCCGAATTGATGGCTTATTTGGCTTTGCTTTCTCTTTGATCAAGTGTCATGGTGCAGAGAAGGTAGTTACTAGAAAGTAATTACTGCAAAACAACCTTTTAATGAATCAGCATATGGAATGCCTAATTAGACTACGGCTATTCCATTAATTTTTATTTTGTTCGCGTTATTATTTTTGCTTCGCATAAAATGCATTTGGTTCTGATTAAACGCATTGAAAAAGGTTCGTTTGTTCAGCATCTGTGTGCAATAGCAGGGGTAGGAAACTGGCATAAATTACCGCTGATGGGAGTCGAACCCACAACCTTTGAATTAGAAGTACATCGCGCTAGTCCATTGTGCCACAGCGGCACGGATATACATGTATTAGACATTATAGAAATAGGACATATGTATTTAACCCACGAAAATGTTTTGCATCTAGTAATTATCTGGTAAGATGAATGATATGTTAGGACTCGTGTCCAGTAAGCGAAAAACAATTTGGCTTTGGTTTTTCTTTGATCAAATGTAATGGTGCAGAGAAGGTAGTTACTAGAAAGTATTTACTGCAAAAAAGTCTTTTAATGAATCGGCATATGGAATGCCTAATTAGACTACGGCTATTCCATTACTTTTTATTTTGTTCTGCGTTATTATTCTTTGCTTCACATAAAATGCATTTGGTTCTGATTAAACGCATTGAAAAAAGTTCGTTTGTTCAGCATCTGTGTGCAATAGCAACGGTAAGAAACTGCCATATATCACCGCTGATGGGAGTCAACCCACAACCTTTGAATTAGAAGTCCAACGCGCTAGTCCATTGCACCACAGCGGCACGGTTACATGTATTATACATTATAGAAATAGGACATATGTATTTAACCCACGAAAATGTTTTTGCATCTAGTAAATATCTGGTAAGATGAATGATATGTTAGGACTCGTGTCCAGTAAGCGAAAAACAATATGTAGAGTAAAGTTAAATACTTTGTCAATATCCGAATTGATGGCCTATTTGGCTTTGCATTTTCTTTATCAAGTGTCATGGTGCAGTGAGGTAGTTACTAGAAAGTAATTACTGCAAAAAAACCTTTTAATGAATCGGCATATGGAATGCCTAATTAGACTACGGCTATTCCATTACTTTTTATTTTGTTCTGCGTTATTATTCTTTGCTTCGCGTAAAATGCATTTGGTCTGATTAGATGCATTCAAAAAGGTTCGTTTGTTCAGCATCTGTGTGCAATAGCAAGGGTAAGAAACTGGCATAAGTCAACGCTGATGGGAGTTGAACCCACAACCTTTGAATTAGAAGCCTGACGCGCAGGCCATTGCGCCACAGCGGCACCGATATACATGTATTAGACATTATAGAAATAGGACATGTGTATTTAACCACGAAAATGTTTATGCATCTAGTAAATATCCGGTAACATTAATGATATGTTAGGACTCGTGTTCACTAAGCGAAAAACAATTTGGCTTTGCTTTTTCTTTGATCAAGTGTCATGGTGCAGAGAAGGTAGTTACTAGAAAGTATTTACTGCAAAAAATTTTTTTAATGAATCGGCATATGGAATGCCTAATTAGACTACGGCTATTCCATTACTTTTTATTTTGTTCTGCGTTATTTTTCTTTGCTTCACATATAATGCATTTGGTTCTGATTAAACGCATTGAAAAAGGATCGTTTGTTCAGCATCTGTGTGCAATAGCAACGGTAAGAAACTGCCATATATCACCGCTGATGGGAGTCAAACCCACAACCTTTGAATTAGAAGTCCAACGCGCTAGTCCATTGCGACACAGCGGCACGATATACATGTATTAGACATTATAGAAATAGGTCATGTGTATTTAACCACGAAAATGTTTATGCATCTAGTAAATATCCGTTAACATGAATTATATGTTAGGACTCGTGTCCAGTAAGCGAAAAACAATTTCGCTTTGCATTTTCTTCGATCAAGTGTCTTGGTGCAGTGAAGGTAGTTACTAGAAAGTAATTACTGCAAAAAAACCTTTTAATGAATCGGCATATGGAATGCCTAATTAGACTACGGCTATTCCATTATTTTTATTTTGTTCTGCGTTATTATTCTTTGCTTCGCATAAAATGCATTTGGTTCTGATTAAACGCATTGAAAAAGTTCGTTTGTTCAGCATCTGTGTGCAATAGCAAGGGTAAGAAACTGCGCAAATTACCGCTGATGGGAGTGGAACCCACAACCTTGAATTAGAAGTCATCGCGTTAGTCCATTGCGCCACAGCGGCACGGATATACATGTATTAGACATTATAGAAATAGGACATATGTATTTAACCACGAAAATGTTTTTGCATCTAGTAATTATCTGGTAACATGAATGATATGTTAGGACTCGTGTCCAGTAAGCGAAAAACAATATGTAGAGTAAAGTTAAATACTTTGTCAATATCCGAATTGATGGCCTATTTGGCTTTGTTTGTTCTTTCATCAAGTGTCATGGTGCAGAGAAGGTAGTTACTAGAAAGTAATTACTGCAAAAAAACCTTTTAGTGAATCGGCATATGGAATGCCTAATTAGACTACGGCCATTCCATTACTTTTTATTTTGTTCTGCGTTATTATTCTTTGCTTCGCATAAAATGCATTTGTGTCTGATTAGACGCATTCAAAAAGGTTCGTTTGTTCAGCATCTGTGTGCAATAGCAAGGGTAAGAAACTGGCATAAGTCACCGCTGATGGGAGTTGAACCCACAACCTTTGAATTAGAAGCCTGACGCGTAGGCCATTGCGCCACAGCGGCACCGATATACATGTATTAGACATTATAGAAATAGGACATGTGTATTTAACCACGAAAATGTTTATGCATCTAGTAAATATCCGGTAACATTAATGATATGTTAGGACTCGTGTCCACTAAGCGAAAAACAATTTGGCTTTGCTTTTTCTTTGATCAAGTGTCATGGTGCAGAGAAGGTAGTTACTAGAAAGTATTTACTGCCAAAAAATCTTTTAATGAATCGGCATATGGAATGCCTAATTAGACTACGGCTATTCCATTACTTTTTATTTTGTTCTGCGTTATTATCTTTGCTTCACATATAATGCATTTGGTTCTGATTAAACGCATTGAAAAAGGATTCGTTTGTTCAGCATCTGTGTGCAATAGCAGGTAAGAAACTGCCATATATCACCGCTTGAGAGTCGAACCCACAACCTTTGAATTAGAAGTCCAACGCGCTAGTCCATTGCGCACAACGGCACGGTTATACATGTATTATACATTATAGAAATAGGACATATGTATTTAACCTAGGAAAATGTTTATGCATCTAACAATCATCCTGTAACATAAATGATATGTTAGGACTCGTGTCCAGTAAGCAAAGAACAATATGTAGAGTAAAAGTTAAATACTTTGTCAATATCCGAATTGATGGCCTATTTGGCTTTGCTTTCTCTTTGATCAAGTGTCATGGTGCAGAGAAAGTAGTTACTAGAAAGTAATTACTGCAAAAAAACCTTTTAATGAATCGGCATATGGAATGCCTAATTAGACTACGGCTATTCCATTACTTTTTATTTTGTTCTGCGTTATTATTCTTTGCTTTGCATAAAATGCATTTGGTTCTGATTAAACGCATTGAAAAAGGTTCGTTTGTTCAGCATCTGTGTGCAATAGCAAGGGTAAGAAACTGGCATAAATCACCGCTGATGGGAGTCGAACCCACAACCTTTGAGTTAGAAGCCCGACGCGCTTGCGCGACAGCGGCACGGATGTACATGTATTATACATTATAGAAATAGGAGATATGAATTTAACCTAAGAAAATGTTTATGCATCTAACAATCATCCTGTAACATAAATGATATGTTAGGACTCGTGTCCAGTAATCAAAAAACAATATGTAGAGTAAAAGTTAAATACTTTGTCAATATCCGAATTGATGGCCTATTTGGCTTTGCTTTCTCTTTGATCAAGTGTCATGGTGCAGAGAAGGTAGTTACTAGAAAGTAATTACTGCAAAAAAACCTTTTAATGAATCGGCATATGGAAGGCCTAATTAGACAACGGCTATTCCATTACTTTATATTTTGTTCTGCGTTATTATTCTTTGCTTCGCATAAAATGCATTTGGTTCTGATTAAACGCATTGAAAAAGGTTCGTTTGTTCAGCATCTGTGTGCAATAGCAGGGGTAGGAAACTGGCATAAATTACCGCTGATGGGAGTCGAACCCACAACCTTTGAATTAGAAGTACATCGCGCTAGTCCATTGTGCCACAGCGGCACGGATATACATGTATTAGACATTATAGAAATAGGACATATGTATTTAACCCACGAAAATGTTTTTGCATCTAGTAATTATCTGGTAAGATGAATGATATGTTAGGACTCGTGTCCAGTAAGCGAAAAACAATTTGGCTTTGGTTTTTCTTTGATCAAATGTAATGGTGCAGAGAAGGTAGTTACTAGAAAGTATTTACTGCAAAAAAGTCTTTTAATGAATCGGCATATGGAATGCCTAATTAGACTACGGCTATCCCATTACTTTTTATTTTGTTCTGCGTTATTATTCTTTGCTTCACATAAAATGCATTTGGTTCTGATTAAACGCATTGAAAAAAGTTCGTTTGTTCAGCATCTGTGTGCAATAGCAACGGTAAGAAACTGCTATATATCACCGCTTATGTGATTCGAACTCACAACCTTTGAATTAGAACTCCAACGCGCTAGTCCATTACGCCACAGCGGCACGGTTATACATGTATTATACATTATAGAAATAGGACATATGTATTTAACCTAAGAAAATGTTTATGCATCTAACAATCATCCTGTAACATAAATGATATGTTAGGACTCGTGTCCAGTAAGCAAAAAACAATATGTAGAGTAAAAGTTAAATACTTTGTCAATATCCGAATTGATGGCCTATTTGGCTTTGTTTGTTCTTTCATCAAGTGTCATGGTGCAGAGAAGGTAGTTACTAGAAAGTAATTACTGCAAAAAAACCTTTTAGTGAATCGGCATCTGGAATGCCTAATTAGACTACGGCCATTCCATTACTTTTTATTTTGTTCTGCGTAATTATTCTTTGCTTCGCGTAAAATGCATTTGGGTCTGATTAGATGCATTCAAAAAGGTTCGTTTGTTCAGCATCTGTGTGCAATAGCAAGGATAAGAAACTGGCATAAGTCACCGCTGATGGGAGTTGAACCCACAACCTTTGAATTAGAAGCCTGACGCGCAGGCCATTGCGCCACAGCGGCACCGATATACATGTATTAGACATTATAGAAATAGGACATATGTATTTAACCCACGAAAATGTTTTTGCATCTAGTAATTATCTGGTAAGATGAATGATATGTTAGGACTCGTGTCCAGTAAGCGAAAAACAATTTGGCTTTGGCTTTTCTTTGATCAAATGTAATGGTGCAGAGAAGGTAGTTACTAGAAAGTATTTACTGCAAAAAAGTCTTTTAATGAATCGGCATATGGAATGCCTAATTAGACTACGGCTATTCCATTACTTTTTATTTTGTTCTGCGTTATTTTTCTTTGCTTCACATATAATGCATTTGGTTCTGATTAAACGCATTGAAAAAGGATCGTTTGTTCAGCATCTGTGTGCAATAGCAACGGTAAGAAACTGCCATATATCACCGCTTATGGGAGTCGAACCCACAACCTTTGAATTAGAAGTCCAACGCACTAGTCCATTGCGCCAGAGCGGCACGGTTATACATGTATTAGACATTATAGAAATAGGACATATGTATTTAACCTAAGAAAATGTTTAAGCATCTAGTAAATATCCGTTAACATGAATTATATGTTAGGACTCGTGTCCAGTAAACGAACAACAATTTCGCTTTGCATTTTCTTCGATCAAGTGTCATGGTGCAGTGAAGGTAGTTACTAGAAAGTAATTACTGCAAAAAAACCTTTTAATGAATCGGCATATGGAATGCCTAATTAGACTACGGCTATTCCATTACTTTTTATTTTGTTCTGCATTATTATTCTTTGCTTCGCATAAAATGCATTTGGTTCTGATTAAACGCATTGAAAAAGGTTCGTTTGTTCAGCATCTGTGTGCAATAGCAACGGTAAGAAACTGCCATATATCACCGCTGATGGGAGTCCAACCCACAACCTTTGAATTAGAAGTCCAACGCGCTAGTCCATTGCACCACAGCGGCACGGTTACACATGTATTATACATTATAGAAATAGGACATATGTATTTCCTAAGAAAATGTTTAAGCATCTAACAATCATCCTGTAACATGAATGATATGTTAGGACTCGTGTCCAGTAAGCAAAAAACAATATGTAGAGTAAAAGTTAAATACTTTGTCAATATCCGAATTGATGGCTATTTGGCTTTGCTTTCTCTTTGATCAAGTGTCATGGTGCAGAGAAGGTAGTTACTAGAAAGTAATTACTGCAAAAAACCTTTTAATGAATCAGCATATGGAATGCCTAATTAGACTACGGCTATTCCATTAATTTTTATTTTGTTCGGCGTTATTATTTTTTGCTTCGCATAAAATGCATTTGGTTCTGATTAAACGCATTGAAAAAGGTTCGTTTGTTCAGCATCTGTGTGCAATAGCAGGGTAGGAAACTGGCATAATTTACCGCTGATGGGAGTCGAACCCACAACCTTTGAATTAGAAGTACATCGCGCTAGTCCATTGTGCCACAGCGGCACGGATATACATGTATTAGACATTATAGAAATAGGACATATGTATTTAACCCACGAAAATGTTTTTGCATCTAGTAATTATCTGGTAAGATGAATGATATGTTAGGACTCGTGTCCAGTAAGCGAAAAACAATTTGGCTTTGGTTTTTCTTTGATCAAATGTAATGGTGCAGAGAAGGTAGTTACTAGAAAGTATTTACTGCAAAAAAGTCTTTTAATGAATCGGCATATGGAATGCCTAATTAGACTACGGCTATTCCATTACTTTTTATTTTGTTCTGCGTTATTATTCTTTGCTTCACATAAAATGCATTTGGTTCTGATTAAACGCATTGAAAAAAGTTCGTTTGTTCAGCATCTGTGTGCAATAGCAACGGTAAGAAACTGCCATATATCACCGCTGATGGGAGTCGAACCCACAACCTTTGAATTAGAAGTCCAACGCGCTAGTCCATTGCACCACAGCGGCACGGTTACACATGTATTATACATTATAGAAATAGGACATATGTATTTAACCAGAAAATGTTTATGCATCTAAATCATCCTGGTAACATGAATGATATGTTAGGACTCGTGTCCAGTAAGCGAAAACAATATGTAGAGTAAAAGTTAAATACTTTGTCAATATCCGAATTGATGGCCTATTTGGCTTTGTTTTTCTTTCATCAAGTGTCATGGTGCAGAGAAGGTAGTTACTAGAAAGTAATTACTGCAAAAAAACCTTTTAGTGAATCGGCATATGGAATGCCTAATTAGACTACGGCCATTCCATTACTTTTTATTTTGTTCTGCGTTATTATTCTTTGCTTCGCATAAAATGCATTTGGTCTGATTAGACGCATTCAAAAAGGTTCGTTTGTTCAGCATCTGTGTGCAATAGCAAGGGTAAGAAACTGGCATAAGTCACCGCTGATGGGAGTGAACCCACAACCTTTGAATTAGAAGCCTGACGCGCAGGCCATTGCGCCACAGCGGCACCGATATACATGTATTAGACATTATAGAAATAGGACATATGTATTTAACCTAAGAAAATGTTTAAGCATCTAGTAAATATCCGTTAACATGAATTATATGTTAGGACTCGTGTCCACTAAGCGAAAAACAATTTGGCTTTGCTTTTTCTTTGATCAAGTGTCATGGTGCAGAGAAGGTAGTTACTAGAAAGTATTACTGCAAAAAATCTTTTAATGAATCGGCATATGGAATGCCTAATTAGACTACGGCTATTCCATTACTTTTTATTTTGTTCTGCGTTATTATTCTTTGCTTCACATATAATGCATTTGGTTCTGATTAAACGCATTGAAAAAGGATCGTTTGTTCAGCATCTGTGTGCAATAGCAGCGGTAAGAAACTGCCATATATCACCGCTTAGGAGAGTCGAACCCACAACCTTTGAATTAGAAGTCCAACGCGCTAGTCCATTGCGGCACAACGGCACGGTTATACATGTATTATACATTATAGAAATAGGACATATGTATTTAACCTAGGAAAATGTTTATGCATCTAACAATCATCCTGTAACATAAATGATATGTTAGGACTCGTGTCCAGTAAGCAAAGAACAATATGTAGAGTAAAAGTTAAATACTTTGTCAATATCCGAATTGATGGCCTATTTGGCTTTGCTTTCTCTTTGATCAAGTGTCATGGTGCAGAGAAAGTAGTTACTAGAAAGTAATTACTGCAAAAAAACCTTTTAATGAATCGGCATATGGAATGCCTAATTAGACTACGGCTATTCCATTACTTTTTATTTTGTTCTGCGTTATTATTCTTTGCTTTGCATAAAATGCATTTGGTTCTGATTAAACGCATTGAAAAAGGTTCGTTTGTTCAGCATCTGTGTGCAATAGCAAGGGTAAGAAACTGGCATAAATCACCGCTGATGGGAGTCGAACCCACAACCTTTGAGTTAGAAGCCCGACGCGCTTGCGCCACAGCGGCACGGATGTACATGTATTATACATTATAGAAATAGGAGATATGAATTTAACCTAAGAAAATGTTTATGCATCTAACAATCATCCTGTAACATAAATGATATGTTAGGACTCGTGTCCAGTAATCAAAAAACAATATGTAGAGTAAAAGTTAAATACTTTGTCAATATCCGAATTGATGGCCTATTTGGCTTTGCTTTCTCTTTGATCAAGTGTCATGGTGCAGAGAAGGTAGTTACTAGAAAGTATTTACTGCAAAAAAGTCTTTTAATGAATCGGCATATGGAATGCCTAATTAGACTACGGCTATTCCATTACTTTTTATTTTGTTCTGCGTTATTATTCTTTGCTTCACATAAAATGCATTTGGTTCTGATTAAACGCATTGAAAAAAGTTCGTTTGTTCAGCATCTGTGTGCAATAGCAACGGTAAGAAACTGCCACATATCACCGCTTATGGGAGTCGAACTCACAACCTTTGAATTAGAACTCCAACGCGCTAGTCCATTACGCCACAGCTGCACGGATATACATGTATTATACATTATAGAAATAGGACATAAGTATTTAACCTAAGAAAATGTTTATGCATCTAACAATCATCCTGTAACATAAATGATATGTTAGGACTCGTGTCCAGTAAGCAAAAAACAATATGTAGAGTAAAAGTTAAATACTTTTTCAATATCCGAATTGATGGCCTATTTGGCTTTGCTTTCTCTTTGATCAAGTGTATTTACTAGAGAGTAATTACTGCAAAAAAACCGTTTAATGAATCGGTATATGGAATGCCTAATTAGACTACGGCTATTCCATTACTTTTTAATTCGTTCTGCGTTATTATTCTTTGCTCCGCATAAAATGCATTTGGTTCTGATTAAACGCATTGAAAAAGGTTTGTTTGTTCAGCATCTGTGCGCAATAGCAACGGTAAGAAACTGGCAAAAATCACCGCTGATGGGAGTCGTACCCACATCCTTTGGGGATTAGAAGTCCAACGCGCTAGTCCAATGCGCGACAGCGGCACGGATATATATGTATTAGACATTATAGCAATAGGAAATATATATTTAACCCAAGAAAATGTTTTGGCATCTAGTAATTATCTGGTAAGATGAATGATATGTTAGAACTCGTGTCCAGTAAGCGAAAAACAATTTGGCTTTGCTTTTTCTTTGATCAAGTGTCATGGTGCAGTGAAGGTAGTTACTAGAAAGTATTTACTGCAAAAAAATCTTTTAATGAATCGGCATATGGAATGCCTAATTAGACTACGTCTATTCCATTACTTTTTATTTTGTTCTGCGTTATTATTCTTTGCATCGCATAAAATGCATTTGTTCTGATTAAATGCATTGAAAAAGGTTCGTTTGTTCAGCATCTGTGTGCAATGGCAACGGTAAGAAACTGCCATATATCACCGCTTATGGGAGTTGAACCCACAACATTTGAATTAGAAGTCCAACGCGCTAGTCCATTGCGCTAAAACGGCACGGTTATACATGTATTATACATTATAGAAATAGGACATATGTATTTAACCTAAGAAGATGTTTACGCATCTAGCAATCATCCGGTAACATGAATGATATGTTAGGACACGTGTCCAGTAAGCAAAAAACAATATGTAGAGTAAAAGTTAATTACATTGTCAATATCCGAATTGATGGCCTATTTGGCTTTGCTTTTTTTTTGGATCAAGTGTCATGGTGCAGAGAAGGTAGTTACTAGAAAGTAATTACTGCAAAAAAACCTTTTAATGAATCGGCATATGGAATGCCTAATTAGACAACGGCTATTCCATTCCATTATATTTTGTTCTGCGTTATTATTCTTTGCTTCGCATAAAATGCATTTGGTTCTGATTAAACGCATTGAAAAAGGTTCGTTTGTTCAGCATCTGTGTGCAATAGCAAGGGTAAGAAACTGGCATAAATCACCGCTGATGGGAGTCGAACCCACAACCTTTGAATTAGAAGTACATCGCGCTAGTCCATTGGTGCCACAGCGGCACGGATATACATGTATTAGACATTATAGAAATAGGACATATGTATTTAACCCACGAAAATGTTTTTGCATCTAGTAATTATCTGGTAAGATGAATGATATGTTAGGACTCGTGTCCAGTAAGCGAAAAACAATTTGGCTTTGCTTTTTCTTTGATCAAGTGTCATGGTGCAGAGAAGGTAGTTACTAGAAAGTATTTACTGCAAAAAATCTTTTAATGAATCGGCATATGGAATGCCTAATTAGAGTACGGCTATTTCATTACTTTTTATTTTGTTCTGCGTTATTATTCTATGCTTCACATAAAATGCATTTGGTTCTGATTAAACGCATTGAAAAAGGTTCGTTTGTTCAGCATCTGTGTGCAATAGCAACGGTAAGAAACTGCCATATATCACCGCTTATGGGAGTCGAACCCACAACCTTTGAATTAGAAGTCCAACGCGCTAGTCCATGCCGCCACAGCGGCACGGTTATACATGTATTATACATTATAGAAATAGGACATATGTATTTAACCTAACAAAATGTTTATGCATCTAACAATCATCCTGCAACATAAATGATATGTTAGGACTCGTGTCCAGTAAGCGCAAAACAATATGTAGAGTAAAAGTTAAATACTTTGTCAATATCCGAATTGATGGCCTATTTGGATTTCCTTTTTCTTTGATCAAGTGTATTTACTAGAGAGTAATTACTGCAAAAAAACCGTTTAATGAATCGGTATATGGAATGCCTAATTAGACTACGGCTATTCCATTACTTTTTAGTTCGTTCTGCGTTATTATTCTTTGTATCGCATAAAATGCATTTGGTTCTGATTACACGCATTGAAAAAGGTTTGTTTGTTCAGCATCTGTGCGCAATAGCAACGGTAAGAGACTGGTATAAATCACCGCTGACGGGAGTCGTACCCACATCCTTTGAATTAGAAGTCCAACGCGCTAGTCCAATGCGTGACAGCGGCACGGATATATATGTATTAGACATTATAGCAATAGGAAATATGTATTTAACCCAAGAAAATGTTTATGCATCTAGCAATCATCAGGTAACATATCTGATATGTTAGGACTCGTGTCCAGTAAGCTCAAAACAATAGGTAGAGTAAAAGTTAAATACTTTGTCAATATCCGAATTGATGGCCTATTTGGATTTGCTTTTTCTTTGATCAAGTGTCATGGTGCAAAGAAGGTATTTACTAGAGAGTAATTACTGCAAAAAAACCGTTTGATGAATCGGTATATGGAATGCCTAATTAGACTACGGCTATTCCATTACTTTTAATTTTTCTGCGTTATTATTCTTTGCTTCGCATAAATATTTGGTTCTGATTAAACGCATTGAAAAGTTCGTTTGTTCAGCATCTGTGTGCAATAGCAAGGTAAGAAACTGGCATATAAACACCGCTGATGGGAGTCGAACCCACAACCTTTGAATTAGAAGTCCGACGTGCTAGTCCATTGCGCCACAGAGGCACGGTTATACATGTATTAGACATTATAGAAATAGGACATATGTATTTAACCATGAAAATGTTTATGCATCTAGTAAATATCCGGTAACATGGATGATATGTTAGGACTCGTGTGCAGTAGGGGAAAAACAATATGTAGAGTAAAAGTTAATTACTTTGTCAATATCCGAATTGGTGACCTATTTGGCTTTGCCTTTTCTTTGATCAAATGACATGGTGCAAAGAAGGTAGTTACTAGAAAGTAATTACTGCAAAAAAACGTTTTAATGAGTCGGCATATGGAATGCCTAATTAGACTACGGCTATTCCATTACTTGTTATTTTGTTCTGCGTTATTATTCTTTGCTTCGCATGAAAATGCATTTGGTTCTGATTAAACGCACTGAGAAAGTTTCGTTTGTTCGCATCTGTGTGCAATAGCAAGGGTAAGAAACTGGCATAAATCACCGCTGATGGGAGTCG
>JASGCC010004049.1:0-21392 GCA_030067915.1 Hydractinia echinata | reverse complement strand
TGTAGGCTGCCTAACCCTAGATCCGCCCCTGATGCTCGTGACGTCACGATCTTCTAAAGTCGTAGCTTTATTGCGTCTTGTGTAAAGTGCCTTTCAGTGCAAATTTAATGAAATTTCTAATTGTTAAACAAATCTATTGAGAGACTAATTGTTGCCAGAAAAAATCATATGTTTACATGTGTTTTTTGGCCGTAAAAACGTAGCATTGTCGTAACCACAATTTTTATATTGAGGGGGTTTTAACCTTCCAGAATGTATATAACAACCTCTTTGAAATCTCTTTTGTAAGATATGTCCCGCATCGTTTGAAAAGAAAAAACGAGTAAAGTATGTTTTGAAATATTAAGACCAAGTTCTAGGTAAAATATAGTAATAAAAAACAAAAAAAGTATTCATAGTGCTTGCCTCTTGACTTGTCTGTGTTGAATGCACGTATACAGGTTAAGCAGAAAAATGTTGCTCATTACGTTTTGCCCGATTTTCCCTGCTGAGCAGTCTAAGTATACGCTTGATGCCGGTTTAGTGCTTTTTTTCACCGTCTGTGATTAGTTGTATACCTCCATGCTGTAGGTTCACTTGCTTGTCGCGTGTTGTGTTGTAGGTTTGCGGGCCATTACGATCTCCTCACAATGCAGTGATGCTATGATACTCAATTTGAAGCACTCCTCATCCTCATTCTTAGGATTGATTATAGCCTTTTTGTTACTCATGTAGGCAGCTCTTTGTATGAAGAGCTTCTCGTGAGTTTATGGAAATCAACATATGCACGATCCTGTCTTACCAAAACCGCTCTGCGGTAGGGCAGGATGCTCTATATTGCGTTCTGATTGGTTAAAGGTTTACAGCGAAATATTTCGCAGTTAAACTGTTTCTACTTTTCGGCGAAGCGAATATTTTGGCCCAAAAAAAAAAATAATAAAACTGCGCATGCTCAGATACATTTCGCCGGCGAATTCGCCGTTCAATTTGCTTCGTGAAAATTCCCTTTTACTGCGGAGGGAGATCGGAAAGCTGGGATCGATGGTTGGCGTGTTGGGTTTAGGTGCGTCGTGATGGACACGGCCATAAAGTGCATATGCTGTCAGGAAATCGATGAAATAATATATTTCAAATTGGAAGGTTGTAAGTGTATTTTATTTTTTTCTAAATCCTTGAGAAATACAAAATAAATAGTGAAACAATTACGTATGTAACCTAGTACCCAAACCTTTTTAAGATCGCAGATGTATCACTGAACGCGATAGTTTTTCTAACGTGATGCTGGACAGAGGTGTTTTGAAGAATGCCTTAGTATAATTGTATGACAGGAAAAGTGCATTGCTACCACGTGGTAGAAATAATGTACCTAGCCAGTAAGTGGCATTACTACATGCAGTACTGTGTAACGTATTATAATATCAATAATATAAAGCTATTTATTTTAGAACATATCGCTACGCAGCATATAGACAATTTACGTGTTTATACATAGTAGGTTTAGGGACGAGGTGTTCGTCGAGTTATCCTGCTTTGTGTGGTTAGGAAAATCTGAACAGTCTTTCCTTCCAAAAATGGTTGTTACACGGGATTAAGGGATTAATAGACAAATGTTCGCAAGACAGAAATGGTGTGAACGATTCGCAGTGGTCAAAATCGACTAAGTCGTGTAAATAATGTCATCAAAAGTATATGTATATATAGTATGTAAAGTAATTTTATATAAAAAGTCGCTACAGTTTTAATCTGCTATACTATTTGATTTCTCAATAATGGCGTTACGGTCATCTCTTTCGTCTGTTGCAACAGTTTAGTTAAGGTTGTGTTTGTCGCGTTTTTTCGTGCTGACTTATCCTCAGCTCGTGTAATGATGTTATCGAGTATATCGGAAAGATAAGTAATATCTTTCGGTACTTTCTCCTTTTTTAGCTACACAAACGTTTTGTTGGTTTTGCTATATGCAATTTGAAAAATTGGTTTTACATTGTCCCCTTTATCAGCTTTTTCAATATGACCTAAAAAACGATTAGTTGTCTCATTATTAATTTTCTCATACAACTCCTCAAAGTCTTCTCAACATCGTCAAATAAATAGTGAGCATAGAGTTACGCAACAGAATTATGCTTTGAGAAAAATTTAAATTCTTACCGTCCTTCCGACTTTTGCAACCACCAATCGTTGAATGAACCATCAAGCAAATCTTATTCGTGTGTACATACATCGCGTCTACGTTTTCAGTACTTTTGGTAATCATGATTGACGATGATAATCCCAGCATGTTAACAAAGAATTCTGGAGTCAGGTTTCTCATTTTTTAATAGTGGTACTAAAACGTTTTATAGTACCACTATACTAGATATAGTAGCTACAATCGTGGTCACAATATGTTGGGACAAGACAACGAAGTTCGAAGTTCGCCACCACAAGTAATTGCGTAGGCTCATTCTATATTAGATTCACACATCTTGAACTTGTCAAAGTTCACTTGTCAATGTTCAGAGTTGACTTAGGACTTAGGTTATTTAGTAAATACAAAATTCTTAAAATGTGCTAATTGTTGCTGACGTCAGCAAGGACATTAATCACGATTTCGAGGCCTTTGTGGTCCCCGACGTGAATTATTTCGGTGTGCGGGAGTGGTAAAGAATGTGACTAGCCAACTTTTCAACGCTCTCTGCCTGGCCTACTTGTGTGCAAAAGTAGCGACTTTGCAGCCTGCCGGCTGCAGAGCATTGACTGTTTGACTGTTTTGTCCATATTTGATAATTAGTAAAAAACTGCCTTAGTCTCAATATTTTGGTCCACGATTGTAGTTATAATTTTATATTCAAAAATGTTACGATCGTCAAAAATCATCATCTAACTCGAAATCATAGTCAGTTTCATCATCTTCAAATTTTCGTCATTTTCATATTTATTGTGGTCATTTTTATCTGGAACAAAAAGAAACAGATTCAACAACTGACAGAAAATTGATTTGAAACAAATTGATAAAAATAAGAAAGTCAAATTACCATCACCAACAACCTCGTCCCCAGCGCATCTTGTATCTTTTCTGACATCGGACGGCAATACATCTCGTCGTCCCGGTTATATAAAAGAGACAACAGACGTTGGGTTGCATGACCAATTGTGTGACAGTGAGTGTTTGCTGTGATTGGCGTTGCTTGTACACACACACACTTCTGTGTTGAAGTCGTATATTAAATTGAAGTCTGGGTACTAAAGGACCGGAACACAACGTTTGGTGCAGCAATCGCAATTTGGTCATTAGTTTGTGCAACCTCGTCCCCAGCGTTGCTAGACGTAACTTTTTCTTCCTCCTCTTGTGTCGGCACAGCAGTTTCTGTAACCTACAATCTTAGATGGAAGCATTTAGTGCTATGCTAAGCATGTAGCTACTTTTACCGACAAATCTCTTTAATAATAGCCGTATTCCATCTGTCTGTCTCTGCGCAACATGGCATCCTAAGTAGCGAGAAAGACGGAAAATCTCTGCGGCCCTGCAGCTTTATTTCGGATCCCCGGCAGACCCCGTTTTTACGGCTTTGTTTTGACTGCTCACGCGTAAAAGAGCAATCAACATGCCGACGGAGGAAACATGCTATGCTTGCGAAGGGTATTTTCGTTTCGAAGTGATCGTTTGGAATTTGTAGGTCTCCTTCCAATCCTTTTTCTTCTGAGTACTTTGTATCCTATCCTATCCTATCCTAGGATTATTTAGTTTCTGTATGTTTTCACATGTTAAGGAGAATATTTCATCACGTTTTCTAGCCATGTATAAATCTTAAACAAACCAATTTTAAGCTTTTGGCGAGAGCTATAAACGTAGATTTTGAGGCAGCATCCTGCTTAAGGCAGCTATCTATAGGTAGCTTTATGTATTCCTATACTTTTAAAGTTTTTATTCAGTTTGGTATATTGTTATTTATTTTTATGTTGAAGTTGTGTCTACCTAGCTACCTCCTTTAAGCTACACTTCTGGCTAAAAAGTGAAAGTAGCCAAAATGTAATTCTTATGATGCTTAATGCAGTTGGCAACTACCACTTTTATTACTGTTATGGAAACTTATGCTGCAAAATAAAATTGCTGAGTATTTTTTTTAACTGAACATGATAACGACAGGCAATATCCTGAATTCTTTTTAACCAAAGTTACAAGTTGCCTGTACTAAGCGCTCAGCTTAACATTTTTTTGAACTTTCAGCGGGAACATTCTCCAAAAAATAAAAAAGGTTGGCCAACTGTTTTTGCTATGACAGGGTAGCAACGAATTGTATTCGGTGTTTTTATTGCAGCTTAAGTTGTGGAAATTTAATTTTTTCAATAATATATTACACCTGAAACACCATAAAGTTGTGTGCACTTCACGATTTACTACATACTATATAGCTGTTCTAAAGCGCTTTACCTGAATGTGTGGCACAGTTGACGGTTCTTATTAATCACTCATCTGGGTGTTCAACGTCGGGTAACACAGATACTTGTGGCTTAACCCGGCGTGTCAACAGAGTGTATCCTGTGTTTTGTAAACCAAAGCTGCAATACAGATTTTTGGAAAAGCGTATGAAGCCTAAAAGCATGTGCAATACGGTTTACCTGTACTAAGGGTCAAGTACAGTGTTACAATTTGGTAATGTTAACTGAAACTTATTTCGTCAAATAAAATTGACCTAATTGTTTTTGCTATGACGGGGTAACAACGGGTTGTAAACTGTGCTAAAGTTGCAGTAAAGTTATATTTAAAAAAATACATTACAACCGAAACTCTATAATGGTGTGAGTGCTTTACTCGATTTGCGACATATATACTGTATACCTGTACTAAAGCGTTCCACCTGATCGTGTGTCACAGTTTACGACAACTATTTATTGTTTGTGTTTAAGGCTGTTTGCCTTTACTAGGCGTTCAACCTGGTTGTACGATTAATTTTGAAATAAGGTGGATTTTGTGCCGAAACTTATTCTGCAAAATAAAGTAATATTGACCGATTGTTTTTGCTATGATGGAGTAACAATAGTTTGTAAACTATGTTTTTATTTAGGCTATCGTTGCGGGAAAGTTATTTTTTGAAAAATATGTTACAGCCGCAACACTATAATGGTGTATGCTCTTCACTCGATTTTCGACATACTGCACACCTGTAGAAGAGATGTTGCAAATTAATCTAGTGTTAACTATTTCTTCAAGTGATAGCCAAATAAAGCAAGCAAGACAGTTGCTGGTGAAAAAACATGAACAACTATTTATCGCAGATCAAATTCTAACATATTTTACTACTTCTATATTAGATACATGCAGTTAGAAGTAATCAATATGTTGACAGTGAACTTGGGACTTTGGTTATTTGTCTAGATTCTGCAAGTTTAAAATCGCCTGGGACATCTATTATCTAACCCACCTTTAACTGGACCTTTAATACCGTGCTGTAAACAAATAGCTCCGACTAACGAAGACAATGAGATTTGGCATCGACATACGTGTTTTCAAAGGGGGAGCTTACACATACAACCCAGCGACCGACTTAGTCGGAGTAACTACCTGTCTATGGCACTTATATCTGCTGACCTCACCTCCCCAATTAAAATTATAATCTCAACAGAAATATTAAAATGTAACGATTATGAGAACTTCCGAGTAATAGCTATTACCTAAGACTTTGGGAGGTGTCAAGACTAAAAATTAGACAGGTCAGTGTGAAATGATAGATAAATGTAACATAGTATAAAATATTTATTATAAAAGTCTAGTAGAAGGGTGGGGTGGGTGGCGAAATCAGAGTATTTAAGGGTCATTATTTGATTTGATAGGGTACTTAGAGTACCTTAGCGCCGCTGAAGTAGTGTATGTCTTTACAAGATTAGTTCGAATTTTTGTTAACCGTCTGGATTTTGCAAGCGGGCAATACGGGTTTTGAGGCATTCTGATTGGCTTAACGCTCTTGACGACGGGCCGATATGGAGCGGTATTGCCCGTCGTCAAGGAAAATGGTAGCTTAAAATGTATATAAGCACGAAAAACAAGTTTCAAGAAGTATTGGAAATGATTATATATCTAACTCCTACAATACATCTATCGATAAAAACATTTTCATAGGATAGAAACAACAACAATGTCAAGTTTAACAGTTAAAATAACCAGATTCAGCAATATTCTGCCTGGATGCTTCTTCACCATGGCTAGTTAACCAGCTACATTGTCCATAAAAAAACGATGATCTAATATCCAGTTTTATCAAAAATACTAAATGCAGAACGACGAAATTATAACAAATACGTCACTTTTCATTTTCAGAGTCGTTTCTTTAGCATTTTGGTTACTCAGTCAATGTAAAACTCGTTGAAGCCCATGTTATTCTGTTAGTCCAAGCTAGCTAGTTAAAAAATTTACTTCGACATTCGCTGTAACTAAATTTTAGTTGAACATTCAACTTTAATTCATTCTTCTGTAAGTGTGGAACATCGTAATGTTTTGTTTACAAAGATTTATTCTATAGGGACTTTCGAATTCTGCATAGAATGTTTGTTCTTAGACAGGACTGTTTCGAATTTTGACCTCGAGTGTTAACGAAAGTAGTGCTAGTGGATTATATTATTTTAAGAACATTAAACCGAAATTCTTATTTTTTTATTTTTATCTAACTTAGACGGTTAACAAATACAATAATAACCGATTACCCCGTGCTGTACCGAAAATATCGCCCTCAGTCATTGTAGCGACCTCGCAAGCTCGGTCGGCGCTTAGACCTCGGGCGATATTTTGCGGTACAGCCCGGGGTAATCGGTTATTATTGTATTAGAATTAACTGACGTTTCTTTGTTTGTTTTACTATCACCAAATCGTTGACGGGGTTCCCTCAATGCCGACGTTATAAGCCAACCTAAGTTATTGTTTTATATAAGAACAAACAAGTAAATGAAAACAAAGAAGAAGCGGTGCGCGCTATAACAGTCGCGTTTAAAGGAGATACTACAAAACTATGAAAAACGTTTAAGAATCCTGAACAGTGCTGTACTAATTATCAGTCATCTTCACTTATAGAATTTGGCACAAAAAGTGCAAAGAATTACACGGTGTAGGTAATAAAAACCTACTTTTACGTATTAACAGTTATTCTGTGGCCGGAAATTGTCCCCCAGATATTTTGACACAGCGAAATATGTTTGTTTATATACGTCCCTATAAACGAATTGTAACAGTTTTCCTACATAATTTATCTGCGTTCTGACTGGTTTGACAGGGAGACCGGTGCTATTTTCGATTCTTATAATTCTCTACCTTAAAAAAGCACTTGAGATTATGTAGCTTCAAATGTTGTTTACTAGTATTAGAATTAAAATGTCCAGAAAAAAAAAGACAAAAAAAAGCAGAAACAAACCTTTTAAAAAAATATGTTATGTTGCGGTTTTTTTTATTTCACGAATTAATCTGCAGATGTACGTAAAACGATGAATGAGCATCTCTCACTTTTTACGTATTATTTCTTTTTGATGAAAGGTCGGCTGTCGTAGGAAAAGAATCCTGGTTGTGAAACTGTTGTAATCTATCAGACAAAAAATAACACGTTTGTATCTCAAACAATTCGCTAGTTTTAATGTAATATTTTTGATAGGACAACTCATAAATTAAAAGTTTTTTACTTTAGAGAACGAAACTTTCACAACTTTTTTGCCAAAAATTGAAAAAGTTAGAACCTGCGAAAAATTTCGAAAAGGTTTCGTCGCGAACATTTTTCCAGCAAAATATGTGAAAATAAATTAATTTCCTCAGATTTTTACTTTTTAAAAGAAATAAAATTTCGTGTAACAACCGTTAATTCTTTAAAATGATCGAAAAGGAATTGCTTTTTATCATTGTTGTAGTTGTATCACATGATAACTACACGCTATTTCAAGGTTTCCTCGAACAAATAACACATATGCCTATAGCGAAAGAACTTTAATAGGACATTTGCGAAAGTTATTTTCCTTGATTTCGTGAAAGTTTCTTTCCTTAAAGCAGTGACAGCTAAGGTCTTTCATAAAAGAAACTGAATTAAGCAATGAAGTAAAACAATGGCGCCTGGTCTTGTGGTTATGCAGTGCGCTTCGTAATAACAAGGTCCGTGGTTCGGTCCATAGCGCGAGTATGTTTAGCAAGTGTCTTTACCACAAGTATGGGTTAACCCATGCCATGTGAGGACAATTGGGTGGGCAATGTCATTGTATACAATCAGAACACGGGAGTGACTATGTCCTGTATAAATATTCAAAATAATAGTAACAGCACTTAAATAACTTTAAGCTTCTCATGAAATTTTATTAAAAAAAAAAGAACTACAACATATCTATCCTTCAAATTAAACAATGGCTAGAAGGCAACACAAAAGAAAACGAAAACATGATTATATTACTGTGATACACGCAATTACGAAACCAGATGGTAATCTTTCATCTAATGTAACAAGAGACGTATTCGACATCGGAATCTCTTCCATTCATATTGCTCAAGCAAGAGCACCTTTTATCGCGGATTCGATAAATTGCTCCATTGTACCCGAGACTCTTTTTGACACAAAGCTTTATGCATTCATTCATGTTAACAGAACTTTCGATGAAAACGTCTTGATCATAGCTGGAATATCTTGTGCCCTCACCAACTTGCCACGAGCATTCTGTTATAACGCAGATGAGATTATCATAGTTTTTTTAGTATTTTACAAGTCACAATGCTAAAATAACTTTCAGCCTGTGAACGTAGGAAAAAATCATGTGCTTCATTTCCTTTTTTAACATATTTGTTAAAGTTATTTTTTAGTAACATTTTTCAACGATTTGTTTGTGTAGAAAGAAATATTACTACTTAGAAACCATGTCCGTGCAACATCCGATGGTTCATAAATAATTAAAAAATCTGAACAACTTGAAGTAGTAACAAATGACCTTTCTGAAGCATTCTGGAGAAAAACTTTTAAACATCAACTTACTTTTGAAAGCTTTGTACAGGTTAGCATCCGTTCTGTTATAAATCAAGTAATATAACTAAAAATAAATGGAAAGCGCAAATTTACCAGCTTAAAGAAAAATTGTACATGAGAAAGTCATGAGGGCAGTATTTGAGAGAAGTGTTTATGTATTCACTGTAGCTGTAAGGTTTGCTTCATTTGTTAGAGATTAAGGGCTTACTCTAATTAAAGCCATGATCTAGAGAAGGAAGGATTACTATTGCATCTACAATTGTGCACAAGATATTATTAGGCACAACTTCAAATTTTAAGAAACAACAACAACAACACAGTAAAAACTAAATCTACCATAATATATTATTTTGAGTTAGTATAATAACTCATAAATTTGTACTTTACCTTGCTGTTCAAGCTTTGAATTTGGTTGCTTTGTTCTTTAAGCCTCGTGTTTACCTGTAATTAATGCATTTTTCAAATTTTGGACTTTGCAATGCCTGATTTATAAATGTTAGTTTTAAAACGTATATGTATGGGTAAATTTTAACACAAGTGTGTTTCACAACATACTTTGCTGGCGATATTGCTTTGACAACGAGCGTCTGCCTACAAAATTTCTGACTTTTTCAAAAACATTAATGAATAAATTAACTATCGTTGCAGACAGTTAATTGGTGGTAAGAATTTATTAAGTTTTATGTTGTGATTTATGTAATATATCTGCTCTCTGAAAAACTGCTACGAAAAATTTAAGAAAACACAGTCTTTGTAAAATCCGATATAAAAATCACATGTTAAGCGTTATGCAGGCAGATATTCTTTTTGTAATCAAGTTCAAAGCTAATCAAGCTGAAATCTTGTGAAATTTGAACATTATGCTTAGCAAACTTTAATTTGAGCCCTAGCATTTTTTTTATCTAAAAATAGATTCATAAAGTCGTATTCTAGTCGAATTAATTTACGTATTTAACAAATACAAAAAATGTTAAAATAGAGTTGTTTGGTTTAGAAGATATACCATCTTCTTCATGGAAAATAATCTCTATCTGTCAAAAAAACTGAGCTACCATGGGAAGCTAAAAAACACATTTTGTATATATTCTCTCAATATTTCATATACATTTTTTCTGTGGAAAAATGTGATTTTCCTTGTTTATACAATTGTAAGTAAAGATACAACTGTTATAAACTTGACTTAATTCGATAAACAAATGCACGTGTTAACAGAAAAAACAAAAAACAATTCTTCCCCACAGAACCAAAATTAATAAGCTCCTATGTACACATTCCAAATGTGTGAATAGAATTTTAAAGTAAATCTTAATGCAAACTCTAGTCAATTATCTTGCAGTGAAAACGTTATTTCAAAAAGAAAAAAGACCTCATACAAGACATGCAAAAATACATTTTTTTGCAAAATTCACGATGATAATTATGTAAGAAGAGAGAAGTTTTATGTCAAAGAACCAAGACATTGTATAATACATAAACGATAAATATAAAAGTACAGAGTATTTGTGTGTTATACTGTGATATTTATTTGTTTTTCGTGACGTCTTTTAGAAGTTCTTGGATTTTGTATAAATAAAAGTTTGAATTTTTGTTACATCTATTGTCACTTTCCTGTTGTCCGATATGTACAAAGCCCGATTTCTAGGATTTTACTGCGAAATATTAAATTTCAATTGGGGTATTCCATAGACCAGAGAAATAAAATATTGATGAAAAACTCTTTCAGACTTATTCGTGTCTTAAAGCAACTCTCATTTTAAGCACAAACCTTTAAATGGAGCTAGCTATACCACTTTTCCGATCACCTTGACCACAGAGTTCACAGCTTTTCATCTTCATGTTAGTAGAGCAAAATCTGATAAATTATATAGCTAGCTAAATCACATTTTCAGTTTGTTTATCAACTGTACAATTACATTGCTGGACTAGCTAACTAGCTACCCAACATTAGTTCCTGTGTGTGTGTGATCATTAACACCGTAACAAGATTTTATAATATGTTGAAAATCCAAACACACTTTGGAATTAATTCACATAGCTAGCTTCTTTCCAAAACAAACTTGTGTGAACATAGCTAGCTACATTTTACACACCAATATGTCTCTTTTTTGTTAATTATGCAAAAAGTTAGAATTTTCCATGCTACCAAATTAATAATATCTGACGAAATATATAAATTGGTACTCTACCTTGCTGTTCAAGCTTTGTATCTTAGTGGAAATCGTGTTTACCTATAAATAATGCATTTTCTCAAAAGTTTATGATCTTTAAGTTTATGTTGATTCTAACACAATTTAGCTCCACAAGCTTTTTTTTTTGGCGCCATTACTGTTACGATTAATGCTTGAAACTTTTCAGACTTGACTATACATCGTGGTTTTCAAAAAGGTAACATATTAATTCTGAAAAGTTAACAAATAACACGTTTTACGATACATGGTGTGGATTAACAGTGCGTTGTGTCTTTAATGCCACACGTGGCGTAGTGTCTTATATTCGATTCACAGTGCTTTTGTAATAAGGCCATTGGATAAAGACAAAGGAAGACTGTTTTCATTTTACTAAACTAACCTAAAGAGGATCCTACGTTGTGTGAAACATCATTGAGATATTAGTAATATTGGTAGTATATGCCACTGCATTTCAACATTCTCAAATGATTCAAACTCCTGTTCAGCGAGGAATTTTTTTACGCGAATTTAACCTGATATGTGTCTAACTTGGCGCAACTTTGATCAATCGCAAGCGTTATATGTTAGTCTTAACTAACATGTAACGCTAACACCTAAACCTATATCAGAAGTTTTTTTAAAGTTTATATATTCAGTGAGATTGCATGATATTTAGCTATCCCTAGAGAGGACACAATCGCAGGTTTCAACTGTAATAACATTGTTAAGAAAAGAAAAAGAAAAATTTATTAAACTTATATACAGTATATATAATATAACAAAAAGAACATACCAATGAATACTGCTTATTCCGAAGTTCTTTAGTTTCAGTTGAAATGATTTCTTTCACTGACAGGATAATAATAAGGGCAAATGCCATCAACATCAATATCAACAGTCCCATTAAAACGATTGAAGTACGACTAACGTGTGGAATACACTTTTTATTTGAAACTTGTGCTCCATGTTTCACGTTTGGATGAAGCACAGTTTCATAAACCCATTCCTCTTCCTTTCTGTCAGTAACCTCTCTCATGTCCATTCCAAGTATGAGTGGAGAACTGCTACAGTTTTGCAATTTTTCTGATAAAAAATGTCCTGTCACTACGAAATTCTGGCGTTGTGATAATAAAGAGACATTTTATAAATTTAATTGGAAGATAATTAATTAATTAATTTAATTAAGAATGTATTGCTAAGATTACTAGTGTTCTTAATTTCAGTTTCACTTTTACTTTTCATATTGATTTTCATTGTCATCTTTTAGGATTTCTTGCCAAAATTTGTATAATTTTTTCAAATGCATGTATAAAAAGAAAACAAAACATTCAAGTATCCATATATAGAATCTTTTTAAACGTTTTCTGAAGCAGAGTTCACACTTCATCAAATTCGACGCAGTTTAGATTGTTGCTCATTGTTGCAATGAGTGTTGGTATTAATAACGCAGTGGATTTAAAATTATCAACATTCCTTACTGTTTTTCTGGCGGAGTGATACGAGGTTGCGGATGTACTGTAAGTTGATTTTTGAGTCTGTATGTAGCTAGCTATGTTACCAATTCTCTGGCGAAGTTGTTTGTTTACATTTATAGCAACCATGGTTGCTATGAGGTTAAAAGTTGTACTATGCTGTATAAAGCCTGTAGTGAAGACGTTTTAGCCAATCAGCGCAGCGGATTTCCTGTATAAACTGGTTAGTAGCTATCAGTTAATAATAGGTTATATTATAGACCTCTAAGAACTTGAAAGATATTACATATAAATTTTGACAAGATGCAGGAAACGTTATGATAACTTTACTTACCATACAGTCAAGAACATTAAGTTATTTTAATATAAAGAACGTTTTCAGAATTAACATTGAAAAATACTTTGTTAAACTTCGTAGCGTTTGCAAAACAAGCACTAAATTAATCCATTAATCTCAGCCTGACTTTTTGTGTACAGAAAAATTCCTTTTTTTTGTGGCTTGAAGAGGGATAGGAAAAATCCTGTCTTGATTTACAAAATTTGCATTTGGGGCTTATGATGCATTTAAGGCTTGTGATGCATTGCATGCATGTTATTTTCTCATTGAAGTTGAAGATATAAAGGCCACTTATCTGAAGATAATGCCACCCACCAAATCAGATGTTTTGTTTATATATTCTTAAAGGGCATCACATGCCACAGTTTTTTTTACTCTGTAAATAATGCATGTGAGAAAATCATGAATAAATATACAAAGATCTGAGGTATTTTAGTTATATACTATCTGAAAAGACAAAAAAAAATAGTATGTGTACCTGTTGCCACGCCATCTTTTTTAACAAATTGAGCTTGAATATCCTTATTTGCCGACTTTAAATTTGTTTCTTTCTTCTTAAACATTGCTAGAGTGAATGTGAATTAATGCTGCTAATGCTGAATATTAACTGCTACAATTACATGTTTATGTTATCTGTTAATAAAAATGAATTTGCATACAAAATAATCATACAATAACAACATAATATGTGAAGATTAAAATGCATCTCTGCAGGCCATTTCATAAGATTTTAGATAGGTGTGGAATAAATTGCACGCCTCGATAATTCTGCGTGATCTTAAAAATCCTTCTTTCCGAGGCAACAGTAAGAATATTTTTTTTATTTTTATACATAAATATACTTATTTTATTTTAGTTATTCTTAAGTTTTTTTCGACAACCATAAAAAGATTAAAAATGGTAGTAAGTTTTTATTATACAAAAATGCTACTAAACGTAACATAAATGTCACTGTATTGTCTTAACAATATTTATAATAATTGGTGCACCCACAAGTAAAAACAAATCGATTAAAATAGGTTTTGGTAAAATTAAAACAGATTAAGTCCTTGATAATGGTTGCAAAGACTTCTTAAATCGTTCTCTGACTTCATATTTTGATATTTGTGCAATTTCGATAATTAGGAAAGTGTTTGCAGACATAAAAAACATGGATTTGCATGTGCGATTTCGCATAACTGAACAAATCTGCGTTTGCGAGGGCGTCGATGTGTGCTTGTCTCGGGCTACTTAAGGCGCGTCCAATTTATGTTCGGGAAAGTTCGACAGTTTTCCGGGAGCTCCCCTGTTTTTGTGATTAAGCCGTCATGTCGCCAGAACCAGATTGCAGCTTTGTCCGACGCGAGGAAACGGCAATCTTGGTTTGATTGGAGTGTGGTAAGTTTTAGTTTAGTAGCATGTTATATTTAAAACTAAGATATGGAAAAAGCTGTACAACATAGATAGAAAAAAACTACTTCTGCCAGCCATATTGCTAAAACCTCAGGTGTTTCATACATCTTCAGATTTTAGTTGCATAGCTAGCCTAAAGTAGCACCAGCTCTAATCTAGTCTAGCTAGCTAAATACTATCTACTTTTGGGTCAAGTGATTCCTGAAATGACAACTCAAGGTAAGATTTCAGAGTTGGCCAGTCATGAAAAACAGCAAGCTATCGTGAGATAAATATATATAGCTAGGCTATTCACGGGAAGAGAGGAATTGCTAGCCTGACCTAATGCTATTCTTAGAAATATTCCAAAGTTAAAAAATCACTATTGCTGTCGTGCTCGTATTTGCATCTTTGTTCAACTTCTATATAGCTAGCTAGCATAATTTGTTGTTTTCCCTGACTGACTGTTGGCCTGCCTAGTAACACCCAGTTCGGGATTAAGGTAGCTACAGACGTGGAAACGCGTTGTAAAAGGGAACATGTTTCCGGATTCAGAAACCTGTTGTTGATTTTTCCCAATAGAACAATAACAGATGATTTCAAAATGGGGGTATTTCAATATATAAAAAACCTAATAACTGGTTAAAGTTTATAAGTCAAGTTGCTTCTTATTGGCCTCAAAACCTATAAGTGCTAGCCATATTTAAGCTAACCGAAGTAATTTTCCATATTTGGAAACTATGATTTTTGTACCGAAAAAGTTTGTAAACATAAACTGTTTTGTTTCCATATATATCCGTATAAACATTTTCCCGAACTGTAGCCTTACACTGCATGGTGTGACTTGTTCTAATTTAATGTGAATTTATTTTTGGTGAATTAAAATCCCGGGAAATTTAAAAACTTCTGTTGATATAAAAAATTTCACTACAACGAATATGCCTTAGTGCTTTTTCTACCCCCTTGATATTATAACCATAGCTAGGTATAAATATATGTATATATGTTTGGTTATATGGGTTTTTTTGTGAAATGGCAAAAAAGATTTGTGCGCAACCTTTGAAAATAATGTTTGCGATATATAAGCTATAATTCAGAGAGAATTGGATATGATAAAGATAATGTGATAAAGAAAAATAAAGAAATTTTGCGACAAAAATTTCGTGAATAATTTTGTAGTAAACTATAATAATAAATTTATAGTAAACTGTAATAAACTATGTATGTATAATATATATACCTATAATCTATAATAAGATATAAACTATAATAATCTTTAATAACTTACAATAACCTACAAACAGTATATATAACAGTATTATTTATACCTATAATCATCATTTACAACATTTATATTTAGGTTTTTATCGCAATTTACTTACAATAGCAATCTTTGGTATCGTCGACGGAGTTTGGTTATATTTAACATGCTGATAGTGTGTTTTGTTAAATCTACACCAGATGTTTCAAGAAATCCACGAACTACCATGTTGCCATTTGTACCTGGGATGTTGTATTCCCGTGCCAATGACAATAAGTTAAGCTAAAATGGAAAATCAGAAAAATAAATGAGTTGGACGTTCAAGTAATTCAAAAAATTGTCATGTGCACACATATATAAAGTATGTATAACGTTTAATCGAATTTAAATTATATAATTAAATAAAAAAGACGATTAATTTTGTTAAATATATATATGTATTTAAAAAATTTTACTTACTGGAGAGCCATCTCCTAATGATTTTACTTCATTCAATAGGCCTGCTTTGTCAAATTCCAATTCAGATGGACCTGGTGAATGTGTTTTTCTTTTGGGAATTTCAATAATGTAAGAAATTACATGTTTGTTTGCAAATTTTCTAATTCGGAGGCAGTTCCAGTTTTTACAATTCAGAATAAAACAAAAAATATATACAATGCAAAAATCAAGCTTGTGTATTGTTTCGATAACAAAAGAAAATTTAGGGGAAATTTAATTTAGCAAAATTAGTTCTGTACTGGACTAAATTTTTTTGCAGATTGTCAAAAATATTTATCTGAGAGAATTTATTTTTGTGGATGACAATTCATTTTTGAGGATTTTATTTTTATGGATTGTTAAATTGTGTTGTAATTTCATTTTTTGTGAATCGCATTATTTGTGCTCAAATTTAGTTGAATTTTGCAGAATGCATAAATTCTGTGGGAACTTGATTTTTGCGGAATCTACAAACTTTTCCTTCAGTGAAAATTTACAGTGACGTATAATATATACCTTTTTTTTCTTTCTTGAAAGAGTGTCCTGTTTAGACTCAAATTATAATGATGATCTCACTTTGGTATATGTTGCCTGTGTTTGCCTTGTTCTAAGATATGTATCAACGTCCTTATTTTCCTTTGTCCATGCTTCTTGTAGTTTTAATTTGATATTTCTGTATAGTTTTCGTTTTATATTAACTTCATTAGGTTTCTGCTGTAAATTTGTTTCCGGTAACTTAGTCGATACTTTTGTAAAAAGTCAGTTATAAATTTCGTTCCACTTGTTAGTAATGTCATAGAGGACGGCTCTTGCAGATTCTTTCATATACTCTTGTCTTGCTTTGTTCTTAGAACATCAATTTGAAAATCAGTATCTTGCCGTCCTGATTTTGATAAACTTCTTTGAACTTTACATGTCAAAACCTCTGGAAATAACTTTTGCTGATTTATATATTTTTTATCACATTCAATAGAACGGTGAAGTGTGTGTTTTTGCTTACTTGTAGCACAAAGTGTGGACCACCGTGACTTTGAAAAGTACTTTTCATACTCTGTTCTTTCTGCACTAGGCCACTTTTTTCTTCGGATAAAACTCAAAAAATCTTTGGATTTTCTGTGAAAATACATTTCTTTAATTTGTAGATCTGAAAATTGCTCTTTAAAAGCTTCATAACGTTCGGGAGAATTTTGATTATGTATGTTCTTAAAAATAATCAATATTGCTGCTCTGTGACCCACAGCCAAAAAATGCAGTCATAACAAATTTTTGAATTTCGCGCGTAGCCATTTTTATTTTCTGCGTATCGGCATTGACGGCAAATTTGTAAAGGTATTGAAGTCATATTTTACCGTGTCGGAAAATTTATCACGTCAGTTGAAGAAAAAACCCGTCAAATGCGCGGATTACCGTCAACTGTCTACCCGCACCATTAAATGCCGGATATATGACATAAAATTTATTACGAAACATTTCTTATCGTTTGAGGACCGGCCCGTACCCTGTACCATTTACAATTTTCAAGTAGAGCGGGCTCAATTTGAGCCGACGTGATTGGAATGCGAAATGCGTCATACCAGAATGACGTCATCCAATCAAATTTTGGACATGGTACAGAGTGTTTCAGAAAAGGTTTTTCCTCACTATTAAGTTTGCCAAAAATGGTTATAATACGACGAGTGTTGGTGCTGCGGGTGATAAAACACCTAAAAAAGACTGGCCTTAAGTATCCCGAGGTGATTGCACGCCTCTCACGAAATGTTCTGCTCTGTAATAATAGCTATATTTTGCATATCCATAATGATCAGAAAAAATCAGAAAAATGGAATTAATTTTAACCAAAACCCGGTCTTGTGTTTAAAGCGAATCCAGCTCTAAAAACAAAATGGCATCTTGCAGTGCTTTTCCTCACAATATTGTTAAAGTTTTGCAGTGTGGTAAATGATCCAATCGGAAGACTGCAATATATATTTTAATCAGTGAATGTGCCTTAGCCGCTCTCCAACATTGTTGCTATTGCTAAGCAAATTGTCTGGTTAATAAAAGAGAATAATTGCAATATCTAGCCTGGACACCCTCCCCTACCTACGCTTCTTCACATATAACCTCAGTGCGAGCAGATTTAAAGGGATAAATGTATGCCAAATTCCATGGTAACCACGTAATATTGTGCACATAGTCTGAAACATAAAAAATGCGAGAAATCTCCTATAATATATACATTTAAAATAGAGAATGGCCAGAGAGTAAGAACATGAGCCTCAGATTTCGCCGAAAATAAAAACAAAATACGAAGGGGTTTAGGCTGAAATCATTATTTCTACAACTACGAACAAACCAAGTCCGAATTTTGCAAATTCAGTGAAAAGACACTTTCAGCCATACTGTGGAAACTTTGGTTGTTTAACCAAAAATTGTTATTCCTATCAAAAAAGACTTTGTTTGAGAAGATCCGTTCCATATCATGCTAAAATAATATGAAATTGTTCCATCATCACCGTAGTGCAGCCTTAGCAGAGGCTTTCGTGTTTTTTAGTAAAGTTATTAAAAAAATCGCAATAGAGCAAAATATATCACATCCAGCATGGCTATCAATGTCATTATTTCCATGTTTAATAACCTGTTTGCGCATCTTTTTTGATTTAAGACCTCAGCAGTTTTGACAATTTTAGAAAGGGATAACGTCTCAAGTCACAAGTGAATTTTTTATAACTATAACATAAAAGTAATAAATTTGTAAAAGTTTTATTTCTATTCTCCTCTTTTTATAGCAAATTCACACTTTTGTAGCGGTCCCACGGAAACCAGGTCCCAGTTCGGGTCTTTATTTTGCACCATAACGTTATTTTGAGCACAAACAAATTTTTTTCACGTGTGGTCAAAACTTGAAACATAATGCTATAAATAATTTAGGTCAATTTTTGTAACGAAAGATGTTTTTACTTTATTAAAAGATTGCAGCTCTGAAAAACAAATATTCAATATTAATTAATTATTAATTCATTATTGTTAATGTTTTGAATTCGTTGAATCAAAATATTTATTATTATGTTAGAAATAGACTTTTTCGAAAATTCAAATAAAATCACTCTGACGCAAAAGCGGATATTTAATGTGAAACAAGGTGAAATATGCTTTGTCATAAAAACAATTTTATAAGAAAATCAGCCTCGGATTTTGCCAAAAAAAAAAGCTTCAGGGTCAAAATTATTGTTTTCACAACTAAGAACAACCTAATTAATATCGGAATCGGATTACAAACGTGTCCAAAGTTCACAGAATGACTTTCCTTAATAAAATAAAGTTGTGTTGTAAATTTCCACTTCTAAGTATAACCCTAGCAAAAGTTATTATAGTTTCCCGATTTTAGGATTTCATAGGGTAGTCCTCAAAATCATGGTTATTCAAGCATGCAAGTCACACCCTTTTTCTTAATGTTAGGCCGGAATTTTATGTTAAAAACAATAGTTCTTTTGTTTAGAATAAAAAATAAAAAATAATGACTAGCGTGGTTAGAATTTTGCTATTTTATAAAAAATTGTGTATTGAAGAAGAGAAAGAAATGCCTCAAACGGAATACCCCAGTATATTTTTACCTGAAGTATATGGTCCACTAAACATTTTTTCGAGAGTTATTAATTACAAAGAACACTTGATCTCTTTTGCATGGACGAAGCCGGTAGGTCATTTAATCACCCTTGTCCCCTAAAATTTTTGCCGTCCTCTCTTATATGTTGAAACGGCAGAAATGCCTGGAGACGAGGGTGTTGTATTATGCAAAAAAGCGAGTTATAAAAAACCACATTATTAAATAATGCGGACCAGAATTTGGCTCTGGGAATTTTTGTGTTTATGGAAGGGAAGTATTTCTCACTTTGGAAAAACATAAACTTATTTTTATCAAAAACTAAAACGTTAGCAGCTTTTACATTATCAGATTTTGTTTCACAAATTTTGTTAAAGCAAGCAGCGTTTACATTATCAGATTTTGTTTCACAAATTTTGTCTGAAGAGTTTTTTATTAATTATTTATATTAGATTCTTGCGTTTATATTTGTATCAGATATCGAAATTTTTCTTCTTCTTTTCAACACGGTTCCTTACGCAAGAAGTAACCATGTTGAATGAACAGCAAAAGGGAAGATTTTGATTCTAATTTGTTCCAAATGGAAATGATGCCTTTGCTTTCCCATACCATTTTTTTGTACAGAGCTTTTTTCCTTTTAAAAAGGTTCAATAAAAAGTTTTTTCTTTGACGTTTTGATTTCTTGAAGTATGTTTCTTTTCTCTCGTGCTTTCGAATTCGTACGAAGTTTTAAATCATTATTAACATTTAATGAAGCAAACTGTTACTTGATTAACATTTAATGAAGCAAACTGTTACTTCATTGGGTCATTCTCTTCAGACAAAATCTAAAAAGTTGAAATTTTTTAACTTTTCAGATTGTATCTGAATACAGCGAGACATCAAAAATGTACTTATTACATTAATGTTGTCCACAATTCCTGCACACAAATGCTGTCAACAATTCTTTAATACCATATTTCCTCTAATAAGAGGCCCTCAAATACTAGATCCATTTCTAATTGTACCCCCCCCCACCCTGTTGTAGATATAAAGGACCCTCATGAAATACTATGTTTCTTTTAATTGTAGACTCCTTTTAAGATTGGGCCAAATTAATAATAGACCCGTCTCATATTAGAAGCAGTATAATTTAGACTGTTAATTTGCAGCGTCATTGACTTAGGGTTAGGGATAGCAAAATTTCATTTAACTCATGTAAAATTCTGCGTACAAAACGATAAATTACAAAATAATTAGGCCAATAAAATAACCTTTTTGAATTATTAATTCAAAGTATGGGAAACGCTCTTTAAAGTTTTTTTTCATTCTGCACATTTCTCATAATTTGGCGTCCTTTCTTACTAATACTGGAAGTAAAAATGTATGGCACAACAAGTTCTATCTCTCGCTTTCTTTTTCCTGTAAATTTTGTTTCATTCGTGTATCTTCTTGGCCTCAAGAAATTAATACGAAGTCTATGCAGCTTATTGGAACATGAGGAACCGAACCATGTCAATCCTTTCGAGCTAACTGACGACGCAGGCGTCCACAAGTCTGCGCCATAAGAACTGACAATTGACATGGATTCGGAAATTGACCAAGACATTGATATCGAATAAAACAAAATATAGAGAGTGAAAATAAAAGGAAAATGATATCGAAATTTTTCATTTCATTCTCCCTCCGAAACCTCATTCTAGGAATAATAGACCCCTCTTATACTAGCCTCTTTCTAATTATAGCCCATCTCAGTTTTTTTAAGTATATATAGATCTACGAAAAACTATTTTTGTGAAATCTAACTTTCT
>JASGCC010004048.1:0-21399 GCA_030067915.1 Hydractinia echinata | reverse complement strand
CGTAAATCACGTGCTTCCACGTGCCTGCGCAGGTTACCATCGGTCTAGTCCTTCCACTCTCAATGGACTGCGACGTCCAAGTCGTTTTCCCTGGCGCCATGGCCTTAGAACACCGTCAACTACATGCACAGGCCTCTAAAGACTGTAATATGGCCTTTTGCGGCCTAATAAAGCCTTACACGTAAATCACGTGCTTCCACGTGCCTGCGCAGGTTACCATCGGTCTAGTCCTTCCACTCTCAATGGACTGCGACGTCCCAAGTCGTTTTCCCTGGCGCCATGGCCTTAGAACACCGTCTACTACGTGCACAGGCCTCTAAAGCTGTAATATGGCCTTTTGCTGCCTAATAAAAGCCTTACACGTAAATCACGTGCTTCCACGTGCCTGCGCAGGTTACCATCGGTCTAGTCCTTCCACTCTCAATGGACTGCGACGTCCCAAGTCGTTTTCCCTGGCGCGTGGTCTTATAACACCGTCAACTACATGCACAGGCCTCTAAAGACTGTAATATGGCCTTTTGCGGCCTAATAAAGCCTTACACGTAAATCACGTGCTTCCACGTGCCTGCGCAGGTTACCATCGGTCTAGTCCTTCCACTCTCAATGGACTGCGACGTCCCAAGTCGTTTTCCTGGCGCCATGGCCTTAGAACACCGTACTACATGCACAGGCCTCTAAAGCTGTAATATGGCCTTTTGCTGCCTAATAAAAGCCTTACACGTAAATCACGTGCTTCCACGTGCCTGCGCAGGTTACCATCGGTCTAGTCCTTCCACTCTCAATGGACTGCGACGTCCAAGTCGTTTTCCCTGGCGCCATGGCCTTTAAACACCGTCAACTACATGCACAGGCCTCTAAAGCTGTAATATGGCCTTTTGCGGCCTAATAAAAGCCTTACACGTAAATCACGTGTTCCACGTGCCTGCGCAGGTTACCATCGGTCTAGTCCTTCCACTCTCAATGGACTGCGACGTCCCAAGTCGTTTTCCCTGGCGCCATGGCCTTAGAACACCGTCAACTACATGCACAGGCCTCTAAAGACTGTAATATGGCCTTTTGCGGCCTAATAAAGCCTTACACGTAAATCACGTGCTTCCACGTGCCTGCGCAGGTTACCATCGGTCTAGTCCTTCCACTCTCAATGGACTGCGACGTCCAAGTCGTTTTCCCTGGCGCCATGGCCTTAGAACACCGTCAACTACATGCACAGGCCTCTAAAGGCTGTAATATGGCCTTTTGCTGCCTAATAAAGCCTTACACGTAAATCACGTGCTTCCACGTGCCTGCGCAGGTTACCATCGGTCTAGTCCTTCCACTCTCAATGGACTGCGACGTCCCAAGTCGTTTTCCCTGGCGCCATGGCCTTAGAACACCGTCAACTACATGCACAGGCCTCTAAAGACTGTAATATGGCCTTTTGCGGCCTAATAAAGCCTTACACGTAAATCACGTGCTTCCACGTGCCTGCGCAGGTTACATCGGTCTAGTCCTTCCACTCTCAATGGACTGCGACGTCCCAAGTCGTTTTCCCTGGCGCCATGCCTTATAACACCGTCAACTACATGCACAGGCCTCTAAAGCTGTAATATGGCCTTTTGCGGCCTAATAAAAGCCTTACACGTAAATCACGTGCTTCCACGTGCCTGCGCAGGTTACCATCGGTCTAGTCCTTCCACTCTCAATGGACTGCGACGTCCCAAGTCGTTTTCCCTGGCGCCATGGCCTTAGAACACCGTCAACTACATGCACAGGCCTCTAAAGACTGTAATATGGCCTTTTGCGGCCTAATAAAGCCTTACACGTAAATCACGTGCTTCCACGTGCCTGCGCAGGTTACCATCGGTCTAGTCCTTCCACTCTCAATGGACTGCGACGTCCAAGTCGTTTTCCCTGGCGCCATGGCCTTAGAACACCGTACTACATGCACAGGCCTCTAAAGCTGTAATATGGCCTTTTGCTGCCTAATAAAGCCTTACACGTAAATCACGTGTTCCACGTGCCTGCGCAGGTTACCATCGGTCTAGTCCTTCCACTCTCAATGGACTGCGACGTCCCAAGTCGTTTTCCCTGGCGCCATGGCCTTAGAACACCGTACTACGTGCACAGGCCTCTAAAGCTGTAATATGGCCTTTTGCGGCCTAATAAAAGCCTTACACGTAAATCACGTGCTTCCACGTGCCTGCGCAGGTTACCATCGGTCTAGTCCTTCCACTCTCAATGGACTGCGACGTCCCAAGTCGTTTTCCCTGGCGCCATGGCCTTAGAACACCGTCAACTACATGCACAGGCCTCTAAAGGCTGTAATATGGCCTTTTGCTGCCTAATAAAAGCCTTACACGTAAATCACGTGCTTCCACGTGCCTGCGCAGGTTACCATCGGTCTAGTCCTTCCACTCTCAATGGACTGCGACGTCCCAAGTCGTTTTCCCTGGCGCCATGGCCTTAGAACACCGTCAACTACATGCACAGGCCTCTAAAGACTGTAATATGGCCTTTTGCGGCCTAATAAAAGCCTTACACGTAAATCACGTGCTTCCACGTGCCTGCGCAGGTTACCATCGGTCTAGTCCTTCCACTCTCAATGGACTGCGACGTCCCAAGTCGTTTTCCCTGGCGCCATGGCCTTAGAACACCGTCAACTACATGCACAGGCCTCTAAAGCTGTAATATGGCCTTTTGCTGCCTAATAAAGCCTTACACGTAAATCACGTGCTTCCACGTGCCTGCGCAGGTTACCATCGGTCTAGTCCTTCCACTCTCAATGGACTGCGACGTCCCAAGTCGTTTTCCCTGGCGCCATGGCCTTAGAACACCGTCAACTACATGCACAGGCCTCTAAAGACTGTAATATGGCCTTTTGCGGCCTAATAAAGCCTTACACGTAAATCACGTGCTTCCACGTGCCTGCGCAGGTTACCATCGGTCTAGTCCTTCCACTCTCAATGGACTGCGACGTCCCAAGTCGTTTTCCCTGGCGCCATGGCCTTAGAACACCGTCTACTACATGCACAGGCCTCTAAAGCTGTAATATGGCCTTTTGCGGCCTAATAAAAGCCTTACACGTAAATCACGTGCTTCCACGTGCCTGCGCAGGTTACCATCGGTCTAGTCCTTCCACTCTCAATGGACTGCGACGTCCAAGTCGTTTTCCCTGGCGCCATGGCCTTAGAACACCGTCAACTACATGCACAGGCCTCTAAAGCTGTAATATGGCCTTTTGCGGCCTAATAAAGCCTTACACGTAAATCACGTGCTTCCACGTGCCTGCGCAGGTTACATCGGTCTAGTCCTTCCACTCTCAATGGACTGCGACGTCCCAAGTCGTTTTCCCTGGCGCCATGGCCTTAGAACACCGTCAACTACATGCACAGGCCTCTAAAGACTGTAATATGGCCTTTTGCGGCCTAATAAAGCCTTACACGTAAATCACGTGCTTCCACGTGCCTGCGCAGGTTACCATCGGTCTAGTCCTTCCACTCTCAATGGACTGCGACGTCCCAAGTCGTTTTCCCTGGCGCCATGGCCTTAGAACACCGTCAACTACATGCACAGGCCTCTAAAACTGTAATATGGCCTTTTGCGGCCTAATAAAGCCTTACACGTAAATCACGTGCTTCCACGTGCCTGCGCAGGTTACCATCGGTCTAGTCCTTCCACTCTCAATGGACTGCGACGTCCAAGTCGTTTTCCCTGGCGCCATGGCCTTAGAACACCGTCAACTACATGCACAGGCCTCTAAAGCTGTAATATGGCCTTTTGCTGCCTAATAAAAGCCTTACACGTAAATCACGTGCTTCCACGTGCCTGCGCAGGTTACCATCGGTCTAGTCCTTCCACTCTCAATGGACTGCGACGTCCCAAGTCGTTTTCCCTGGCGCCATGGCCTTAGAACACCGTCAACTACATGCACAGGCCTCTAAAGACTGTAATATGGCCTTTTGCGGCCTAATAAAGCCTTACACGTAAATCACGTGCTTCCACGTGCCTGCGCAGGTTACCATCGGTCTAGTCCTTCCACTCTCAATGGACTGCGACGTCCCAAGTCGTTTTCCCTGGCGCCATGGCCTTAGAACACCGTCAACTACATGCACAGGCCTCTAAAGACTGTAATATGGCCTTTTGCGGCCTAATAAAGCCTTACACGTAAATCACGTGCTTCCACGTGCCTGCGCAGGTTACCATCGGTCTAGTCCTTCCACTCTCAATGGACTGCGACGTCCAAGTCGTTTTCCCTGGCGCCATGGCCTTATAACACCGTCAACTACATGCACAGGCCTCTAAAGACTGTAATATGGCCTTTTGCGGCCTAATAAAGCCTTACACGTAAATCACGTGCTTCCACGTGCCTGCGCAGGTTACCATCGGTCTAGTCCTTCCACTCTCAATGGACTGCGACGTCCCAAGTCGTTTTCCCTGGCGCCATGGCCTTAGAACACCGTCAACTACATGCACAGGCCTCTAAAGACTGTAATATGGCCTTTTGCGGCCTAATAAAGCCTTACACGTAAATCACGTGCTTCCACGTGCCTGCGCAGGTTACCATCGGTCTAGTCCTTCCACTCTCAATGGACTGCGACGTCCCAAGTCGTTTTCCCTGGCGCCATGGCCTTAGAACACCGTCAACTACATGCACAGGCCTCTAAAGACTGTAATATGGCCTTTTGCGGTCTAATAAAAGCCTTACACGTAAATCACGTGCTTCCACGTGCCTGCGCAGGTTACCATCGGTCTAGTCCTTCCACTCTCAATGGACTGCGACGTCCAAGTCGTTTTCCCTGGCGCCATGGCCTTAGAACACCGTCAACTACTGCACAGGCCTCTAAAGACTGTAATATGGCCTTTTGCGGCCTAATAAAAGCCTTACACGTAAATCACGTGCTTCCACGTGCCTGCGCAGGTTACCATCGGTCTAGTCCTTCCACTCTCAATGGACTGCGACGTCCTAAGTCGTTTTCCCTGGCGCCATGGCCTTAGAACACCGTCAACTACATGCACAGGCCTCTAAAGACTGTAATATGGCCTTTTGCGGCCTAATAAAAGCCTTACACGTAAATCACGTGCTTCCACGTGCCTGCGCAGGTTACCATCGGTCTAGTCCTTCCACTCTCAATGGACTGCGACGTCCCAAGTCGTTTTCCCTGGCGCCATGGCCTTATAACACCGTCAACTACATGCACAGGCCTCTAAAGACTGTAATATGGCCTTTTGCTGCCTAATAAAAGCCTTACACGTAAATCACGTGCTTCCACGTGCCTGCGCAGGTTACCATCGGTCTAGTCCTTCCACTCTCAATGGACTGCGACGTCCCAAGTCGTTTTCCCTGGCGCCATGGCCTTAGAACACCGTCAACTACATGCACAGGCCTCTAAAGACTGTAATATGGCCTTTTGCGGCCTAATAAAGACCTTACACGTAAATCACGTGCTTCCACGCGCCTGCGCAGGTTACCATCGGTCTAGTCCTTCCACTCTCAATGGACTGCGACGTCCCAAGTCGTTTTCCCTGGCGCCATGGCCTTAGAACACCGTCAACTACATGCACAGGCCTCTAAAGACTGTAATATGGCCTTTTGCGGCCTAATAAAGCCTTACACGTAAATCACGTGCTTCCACGTGCCTGCGCAGGTTACCATCGGTCTAGTCCTTCCACTCTCAATGGACTGCGACGTCCCAAGTCGTTTTCCCTGGCGCCATGGCCTTAGAACACCGTCTACTACGTGCACAGGCCTCTAAAGCTGTAATATGGCCTTTTGCTGCCTAATAAAAGCCTTACACGTAAATCACGTGCTTCCACGTGCCTGCGCAGGTTACCATCGGTCTAGTCCTTCCACTCTCAATGGACTGCGACGTCCCAAGTCGTTTTCCCTGGCGCCATGGCCTTAGAACACCGTCAACTACATGCACAGGCCTCTAAAGCTGTAATATGGCCTTTTGCGCCTAATAAAAGCCTTACACGTAAATCACGTGCTTCCACGTGCCTGCGCAGGTTACATCGGTCTAGTCCTTCCACTCTCAATGGACTGCGACGTCCCAAGTCGTTTTCCCTGGCGCCATGGCCTTAGAACACCGTCAACTACATGCACAGGCCTCTAAAGACTGTAATATGGCCTTTTGCGGCCTAATAAAGCCTTACACGTAAATCACGTGCTTCCACGTGCCTGCGCAGGTTACCATCGGTCTAGTCCTTCCACTCTCAATGGACTGCGACGTCCAAGTCGTTTTCCCTGGCGCCATGGCCTTAGAACACCGTCAACTACATGCACAGGCCTCTAAAACTGTAATATGGCCTTTTGCTGCCTAATAAAGCCTTACACGTAAATCACGTGCTTCCACGTGCCTGCGCAGGTTACCATCGGTCTAGTCCTTCCACTCTCAATGGACTGCGACGTCCAAGTCGTTTTCCCTGGCGCCATGGCCTTAGAACACCGTCAACTACATGCACAGGCCTCTAAAGACTGTAATATGGCCTTTTGCGGCCTAATAAAGCCTTACACGTAAATCACGTGCTTCCACGTGCCTGCGCAGGTTACCATCGGTCTAGTCCTTCCACTCTCAATGGACTGCGACGTCCAAGTCGTTTTCCCTGGCGCCATGGCCTTAGAACACCGTCAACTACATGCACAGGCCTCTAAAGCTGTAATATGGCCTTTTGCTGCCTAATAAAGCCTTACACGTAAATCACGTGCTTCCACGTGCCTGCGCAGGTTACCATCGGTCTAGTCCTTCCACTCTCAATGGACTGCGACGTCCCAAGTCGTTTTCCCTGGCGCCATGGCCTTAGACACCGTCAACTACATGCACAGGCCTCTAAAGACTGTAATATGGCCTTTTGCGGCCTAATAAAAGCCTTACACGTAAATCACGTGCTTCCACGTGCCTGCGCAGGTTACCATCGGTCTAGTCCTTCCACTCTCAATGGACTGCGACGTCCCAAGTCGTTTTCCCTGGCGCCATGGCCTTAGAACACCGTCAACTACATGCACAGGCCTCTAAAGACTGTAATATGGCCTTTTGCTGCCTAATAAAGCCTTACACGTAAATCACGTGCTTCCACGTGCCTGCGCAGGTTACCATCGGTCTAGTCCTTCCACTCTCAATGGACTGCGACGTCCAAGTCGTTTTCCCTGGCGCCATGGCCTTAGAACACCGTCAACTACATGCACAGGCCTCTAAAGACTGTAATATGGCCTTTTGCGGCCTAATAAAAGCCTTACACGTAAATCACGTGCTTCCACGTGCCTGCGCAGGTTACCATCGGTCTAGTCCTTCCACTCTCAATGGACTGCGACGTCCCAAGTCGTTTTCCCTGGCGCCATGGCCTTATAACACCGTCAACTACATGCACAGGCCTCTAAAGACTGTAATATGGCCTTTTGCGGCCTAATAAAGCCTTACACGTAAATCACGTGCTTCCACGTGCCTGCGCAGGTTACCATCGGTCTAGTCCTTCCACTCTCAATGGACTGCGACGTCCCAAGTCGTTTTCCCTGGCGCCATGGCCTTAGACACCGTCAACTACATGCACAGGCCTCTAAAGCTGTAATATGGCCTTTTGCGGCCTAATAAAGCCTTACACGTAAATCACGTGCTTCCACGTGCCTGCGCAGGTTACCATCGGTCTAGTCCTTCCACTCTCAATGGACTGCGACGTCCCAAGTCGTTTTCCCTGGCGCCATGGCCTTAGAACACCGTCAACTACATGCACAGGCCTCTAAAGCTGTAATATGGCCTTTTGCGGCCTAATAAAGCCTTACACGTAAATCACGTGCTTCCACGTGCCTGCGCAGGTTACCATCGGTCTAGTCCTTCCACTCTCAATGGACTGCGACGTCCCAAGTCGTTTTCCCTGGCGCCATGGCCTTAGAACACCGTACTACATGCACAGGCCTCTAAAGCTGTAATATGGCCTTTTGCGGCCTAATAAAGCCTTACACGTAAATCACGTGCTTCCACGTGCCTGCGCAGGTTACCATCGGTCTAGTCCTTCCACTCTCAATGGACTGCGACGTCCCAAGTCGTTTTCCCTGGCGCCATGGCCTTAGAACACCGTCAACTACATGCACAGGCCTCTAAAGACTGTAATATGGCCTTTTGCGGCCTAATAAAGCCTTACACGTAAATCACGTGCTTCCACGTGCCTGCGCAGGTTACCATCGGTCTAGTCCTTCCACTCTCAATGGACTGCGACGTCCCAAGTCGTTTTCCCTGGCGCCATGGCCTTAGAACACCGTCAACTACATGCACAGGCCTCTAAAGACTGTAATATGGCCTTTTGCGGCCTAATAAAAGCCTTACACGTAAATCACGTGCTTCCACGTGCCTGCGCAGGTTACCATCGGTCTAGTCCTTCCACTCTCAATGGACTGCGACGTCCCAAGTCGTTTTCCCTGGCGCCATGGCCTTAGAACACCGTCAACTACATGCACAGGCCTCTAAAGACTGTAATATGGCCTTTTGCGGCCTAATAAAAGCCTTACACGTAAATCACGTGCTTCCACGTGCCTGCGCAGGTTACCATCGGTCTAGTCCTTCCACTCTCAATGGACTGCGACGTCCCAAGTCGTTTTCCCTGGCGCCATGGCCTTAGAACACCGTCAACTACATGCACAGGCCTCTAAAGACTGTAATATGGCCTTTTGCGGCCTAATAAAGCCTTACACGTAAATCACGTGCTTCCACGTGCCTGCGCAGGTTACCATCGGTCTAGTCCTTCCACTCTCAATGGACTGCGACGTCCCAAGTCGTTTTCCCTGGCGCCATGGCCTTAGAACACCGTCAACTACATGCACAGGCCTCTAAAGACTGTAATATGGCCTTTTGCTGCCTAATAAAGCCTTACACGTAAATCACGTGCTTCCACGTGCCTGCGCAGGTTACCATCGGTCTAGTCCTTCCACTCTCAATGGACTGCGACGTCCCAAGTCGTTTTCCCTGGCGCCATGGCCTTAGAACACCGTCAACTACATGCACAGGCCTCTAAAGACTGTAATATGGCCTTTTGCGGCCTAATAAAGCCTTACACGTAAATCACGTGCTTCCACGTGCCTGCGCAGGTTACCATCGGTCTAGTCCTTCCACTCTCAATGGACTGCGACGTCCAAGTCGTTTTCCCTGGCGCCATGGCCTTAGAACACCGTCAACTACATGCACAGGCCTCTAAAGACTGTAATATGGCCTTTTGCGGCCTAATAAAGCCTTACACGTAAATCACGTGCTTCCACGTGCCTGCGCAGGTTACCATCGGTCTAGTCCTTCCACTCTCAATGGACTGCGACGTCCCAAGTCGTTTTCCCTGGCGCCATGGCCTTATAACACCGTCAACTACATGCACAGGCCTCTAAAGACTGTAATATGGCCTTTTGCGGCCTAATAAAGCCTTACACGTAAATCACGTGCTTCCACGTGCCTGCGCAGGTTACCATCGGTCTAGTCCTTCCACTCTCAATGGACTGCGACGTCCCAAGTCGTTTTCCCTGGCGCCATGGCCTTAGAACACCGTCAACTACATGCACAGGCCTCTAAAGACTGTAATATGGCCTTTTGCGGCCTAATAAAGCCTTACACGTAAATCACGTGCTTCCACGTGCCTGCGCAGGTTACCATCGGTCTAGTCCTTCCACTCTCAATGGACTGCGACGTCCCAAGTCGTTTTCCCTGGCGCCATGGCCTTAGAACACCGTCAACTACATGCACAGGCCTCTAAAGCTGTAATATGGCCTTTTGCTGCCTAATAAAGCCTTACACGTAAATCACGTGCTTCCACGTGCCTGCGCAGGTTACCATCGGTCTAGTCCTTCCACTCTCAATGGACTGCGACGTCCCAAGTCGTTTTCCCTGGCGCCATGGCCTTAGAACACCGTCAACTACATGCACAGGCCTCTAAAGACTGTAATATGGCCTTTTGCGGCCTAATAAAGCCTTACACGTAAATCACGTGCTTCCACGTGCCTGCGCAGGTTACCATCGGTCTAGTCCTTCCACTCTCAATGGACTGCGACGTCCCAAGTCGTTTTCCCTGGCGCCATGGCCTTAGAACACCGTCAACTACATGCACAGGCCTCTAAAGCTGTAATATGGCCTTTTGCGGCCTAATAAAAGCCTTACACGTAAATCACGTGCTTCCACGTGCCTGCGCAGGTTACCATCGGTCTAGTCCTTCCACTCTCAATGGACTGCGACGTCCCAAGTCGTTTTCCCTGGCGCCATGGCCTTAGAACACCGTCAACTACATGCACAGGCCTCTAAAGACTGTAATATGGCCTTTTGCTGCCTAATAAAAGCCTTACACGTAAATCACGTGCTTCCACGTGCCTGCGCAGGTTACCATCGGTCTAGTCCTTCCACTCTCAATGGACTGCGACGTCCCAAGTCGTTTTCCCTGGCGCCATGGCCTTAGAACACCGTCAACTACATGCACAGGCCTCTAAAGACTGTAATATGGCCTTTTGCGGCCTAATAAAGCCTTACACGTAAATCACGTGCTTCCACGTGCCTGCGCAGGTTACCATCGGTCTAGTCCTTCCACTCTCAATGGACTGCGACGTCCCAAGTCGTTTTCCCTGGCGCCATGGCCTTAGAACACCGTCAACTACATGCACAGGCCTCTAAAGCTGTAATATGGCCTTTTGCGGCCTAATAAAGCCTTACACGTAAATCACGTGCTTCCACGTGCCTGCGCAGGTTACATCGGTCTAGTCCTTCCACTCTCAATGGACTGCGACGTCCCAAGTCGTTTTCCCTGGCGCCATGGCCTTAGAACACCGTCAACTACATGCACAGGCCTCTAAAGACTGTAATATGGCCTTTTGCGGCCTAATAAAGCCTTACACGTAAATCACGTGCTTCCACGTGCCTGCGCAGGTTACCATCGGTCTAGTCCTTCCACTCTCAATGGACTGCGACGTCCCAAGTCGTTTTCCCTGGCGCCATGGCCTTAGAACACCGTCAACTACATGCACAGGCCTCTAAAGACTGTAATATGGCCTTTTGCTGCCTAATAAAGCCTTACACGTAAATCACGTGCTTCCACGTGCCTGCGCAGGTTACCATCGGTCTAGTCCTTCCACTCTCAATGGACTGCGACGTCCCAAGTCGTTTTCCCTGGCGCCATGGCCTTAGAACACCGTCAACTACATGCACAGGCCTCTAAAGCTGTAATATGGCCTTTTGCTGCCTAATAAAGCCTTACACGTAAATCACGTGCTTCCACGTGCCTGCGCAGGTTACCATCGGTCTAGTCCTTCCACTCTCAATGGACTGCGACGTCCCAAGTCGTTTTCCCTGGCGCCATGGCCTTACACCGTCAACTACATGCACAGGCCTCTAAAGACTGTAATATGGCCTTTTGCTGCCTAATAAAAGCCTTACACGTAAATCACGTGCTTCCACGTGCCTGCGCAGGTTACCATCGGTCTAGTCCTTCCACTCTCAATGGACTGCGACGTCCCAAGTCGTTTTCCCTGGCGCCATGGCCTTAGAACACCGTCAACTACATGCACAGGCCTCTAAAGCTGTAATATGGCCTTTTGCGGCCTAATAAAAGCCTTACACGTAAATCACGTGCTTCCACGTGCCTGCGCAGGTTACCATCGGTCTAGTCCTTCCACTCTCAATGGACTGCGACGTCCCAAGTCGTTTTCCCTGGCGCCATGGCCTTAGAACACCGTCAACTACATGCACAGGCCTCTAAAGACTGTAATATGGCCTTTTGCGGCCTAATAAAAGCCTTACACGTAAATCACGTGCTTCCACGTGCCTGCGCAGGTTACCATCGGTCTAGTCCTTCCACTCTCAATGGACTGCGACGTCCAAGTCGTTTTCCCTGGCGCCATGGCCTTAGAACACCGTCAACTACATGCACAGGCCTCTAAACTGTAATATGGCCTTTTGCGGCCTAATAAAGCCTTACACGTAAATCACGTGCTTCCACGTGCCTGCGCAGGTTACCATCGGTCTAGTCCTTCCACTCTCAATGGACTGCGACGTCCCAAGTCGTTTTCCCTGGCGCCATGGCCTTAGAACACCGTCAACTACATGCACAGGCCTCTAAAGACTGTAATATGGCCTTTTGCGGCCTAATAAAGGCCTTACACGTAAATCACGTGCTTCCACGTGCCTGCGCAGGTTACCATCGGTCTAGTCCTTCCACTCTCAATGGACTGCGACGTCCCAAGTCGTTTTCCCTGGCGCCATGGCCTTAGAACACCGTCAACTACATGCACAGGCCTCTAAAGACTGTAATATGGCCTTTTGCGGCCTAATAAAGCCTTACACGTAAATCACGTGCTTCCACGTGCCTGCGCAGGTTACCATCGGTCTAGTCCTTCCACTCTCAATGGACTGCGACGTCCCAAGTCGTTTTCCCTGGCGCCATGGCCTTAGAACACCGTCAACTACATGCACAGGCCTCTAAAGACTGTAATATGGCCTTTTGCGGCCTAATAAAGCCTTACACGTAAATCACGTGCTTCCACGTGCCTGCGCAGGTTACCATCGGTCTAGTCCTTCCACTCTCAATGGACTGCGACGTCCCAAGTCGTTTTCCCTGGCGCCATGGCCTTAGAACACCGTCAACTACATGCACAGGCCTCTAAAGACTGTAATATGGCCTTTTGCGGCCTAAAAAAGCCTTACACGTAAATCACGTGCTTCCACGTGCCTGCGCAGGTTACCATCGGTCTAGTCCTTCCACTCTCAATGGACTGCGACGTCCCAAGTCGTTTTCCCTGGCGCCATGGCCTTAGAACACCGTCTACTACATGCACAGGCCTCTAAAGCTGTAATATGGCCTTTTGCTGCCTAATAAAAGCCATACACGTAAATCACGTGCTTCCACGTGCCTGCGCAGGTTACCATCGGTCTAGTCCTTCCACTCTCAATGGACTGCGACGTCCCAAGTCGTTTTCCCTGGCGCCATGGCCTTAGAACACCGTCAACTACATGCACAGGCCTCTAAAGACTGTAATATGGCCTTTTGCGGCCTAATAAAAGCCTTACACGTAAATCACGTGCTTCCACGTGCCTGCGCAGGTTACCATCGGTCTAGTCCTTCCACTCTCAATGGACTGCGACGTCCCAAGTCGTTTTCCCTGGCGCCATGGCCTTAGAACACCGTCAACTACATGCACAGGCCTCTAAAGCTGTAATATGGCCTTTTGCGGCCTAATAAAGCCTTACACGTAAATCACGTGCTTCCACGTGCCTGCGCAGGTTACCATCGGTCTAGTCCTTCCACTCTCAATGGACTGCGACGTCCCAAGTCGTTTTCCCTGGCGCCATGGCCTTAGAACACCGTCAACTACATGCACAGGCCTCTAAACTGTAATATGGCCTTTTGCGGCCTAATAAAGCCTTACACGTAAATCACGTGCTTCCACGTGCCTGCGCAGGTTACCATCGGTCTAGTCCTTCCACTCTCAATGGACTGCGACGTCCCAAGTCGTTTTCCCTGGCGCCATGGCCTTAGAACACCGTCAACTACATGCACAGGCCTCTAAAGACTGTAATATGGCCTTTTGCGGCCTAATAAAGCCTTACACGTAAATCACGTGCTTCCACGTGCCTGCGCAGGTTACCATCGGTCTAGTCCTTCCACTCTCAATGGACTGCGACGTCCAAGTCGTTTTCCCTGGCGCCATGGCCTTAGAACACCGTCAACTACATGCACAGGCCTCTAAAGACTGTAATATGGCCTTTTGCGGCCTAATAAAAGCCTTACACGTAAATCACGTGCTTCCACGTGCCTGCGCAGGTTACCATCGGTCTAGTCCTTCCACTCTCAATGGACTGCGACGTCCCAAGTCGTTTTCCCTGGCGCCATGGCCTTAGAACACCGTCAACTACATGCACAGGCCTCTAAAGACTGTAATATGGCCTTTTGCGGCCTAATAAAGCCTTACACGTAAATCACGTGCTTCCACGTGCCTGCGCAGGTTACCATCGGTCTAGTCCTTCCACTCTCAATGGACTGCGACGTCCCAAGTCGTTTTCCCTGGCGCCATGGCCTTATAACACCGTCAACTACATGCACAGGCCTCTAAAGACTGTAATATGGCCTTTTGCGGCCTAATAAAGCCTTACACGTAAATCACGTGCTTCCACGTGCCTGCGCAGGTTACCATCGGTCTAGTCCTTCCACTCTCAATGGACTGCGACGTCCCAAGTCGTTTTCCCTGGCGCCATGGCCTTAGAACACCGTCAACTACATGCACAGGCCTCTAAAGCTGTAATATGGCCTTTTGCGGCCTAATAAAAGCCTTACACGTAAATCACGTGCTTCCACGTGCCTGCGCAGGTTACCATCGGTCTAGTCCTTCCACTCTCAATGGACTGCGACGTCCCAAGTCGTTTTCCCTGGCGCCATGGCCTTAGAACACCGTCAACTACATGCACAGGCCTCTAAAGCTGTAATATGGCCTTTTGCTGCCTAATAAAAGCCTTACACGTAAATCACGTGCTTCCACGTGCCTGCGCAGGTTACCATCGGTCTAGTCCTTCCACTCTCAATGGACTGCGACGTCCCAAGTCGTTTTCCCTGGCGCCATGGCCTTATAACACCGTCAACTACATGCACAGGCCTCTAAAGACTGTAATATGGCCTTTTGCGGCCTAATAAAGCCTTACACGTAAATCACGTGCTTCCACGTGCCTGCGCAGGTTACCATCGGTCTAGTCCTTCCACTCTCAATGGACTGCGACGTCCCAAGTCGTTTTCCCTGGCGCCATGGCCTTAGAACACCGTCAACTACATGCACAGGCCTCTAAAGACTGTAATATGGCCTTTTGCGGCCTAATAAAGCCTTACACGTAAATCACGTGCTTCCACGTGCCTGCGCAGGTTACCATCGGTCTAGTCCTTCCACTCTCAATGGACTGCGACGTCCAAGTCGTTTTCCCTGGCGCCATGGCCTTAGAACACCGTCAACTACATGCACAGGCCTCTAAAGACTGTAATATGGCCTTTTGCGGCCTAATAAAGCCTTACACGTAAATCACGTGCTTCCACGTGCCTGCGCAGGTTACCATCGGTCTAGTCCTTCCACTCTCAATGGACTGCGACGTCCCAAGTCGTTTTCCCTGGCGCCATGGCCTTAGAACACCGTCAACTACATGCACAGGCCTCTAAAGCTGTAATATGGCCTTTTGCGGCCTAATAAAGCCTTACACGTAAATCACGTGCTTCCACGTGCCTGCGCAGGTTACATCGGTCTAGTCCTTCCACTCTCAATGGACTGCGACGTCCCAAGTCGTTTTCCCTGGCGCCATGGCCTTAGAACACCGTACTACATGCACAGGCCTCTAAAGACTGTAATATGGCCTTTTGCGGCCTAATAAAGCCTTACACGTAAATCACGTGCTTCCACGTGCCTGCGCAGGTTACCATCGGTCTAGTCCTTCCACTCTCAATGGACTGCGACGTCCCAAGTCGTTTTCCCTGGCGCCATGGCCTTAGAACACCGTCAACTACATGCACAGGCCTCTAAAGACTGTAATATGGCCTTTTGCGGCCTAATAAAAGCCTTACACGTAAATCACGTGCTTCCACGTGCCTGCGCAGGTTACCATCGGTCTAGTCCTTCCACTCTCAATGGACTGCGACGTCCCAAGTCGTTTTCCCTGGCGCCATGGCCTTAGAACACCGTCAACTACATGCACAGGCCTCTAAAGACTGTAATATGGCCTTTTGCGGCCTAATAAAAGCCTTACACGTAAATCACGTGCTTCCACGTGCCTGCGCAGGTTACCATCGGTCTAGTCCTTCCACTCTCAATGGACTGCGACGTCCCAAGTCGTTTTCCCTGGCGCCATGGCCTTAGAACACCGTCAACTACATGCACAGGCCTCTAAAGACTGTAATATGGCCTTTTGCTGCCTAATAAAGCCTTACACGTAAATCACGTGCTTCCACGTGCCTGCGCAGGTTACCATCGGTCTAGTCCTTCCACTCTCAATGGACTGCGACGTCCCAAGTCGTTTTCCCTGGCGCCATGGCCTTAGAACACCGTCAACTACATGCACAGGCCTCTAAAGACTGTAATATGGCCTTTTGCGGCCTAATAAAGCCTTACACGTAAATCACGTGCTTCCACGTGCCTGCGCAGGTTACCATCGGTCTAGTCCTTCCACTCTCAATGGACTGCGACGTCCCAAGTCGTTTTCCCTGGCGCCATGGCCTTATAACACCGTCAACTACATGCACAGGCCTCTAAAGACTGTAATATGGCCTTTTGCTGCCTAATAAAGCCTTACACGTAAATCACGTGCTTCCACGTGCCTGCGCAGGTTACCATCGGTCTAGTCCTTCCACTCTCAATGGACTGCGACGTCCCAAGTCGTTTTCCCTGGCGCCATGGCCTTAGAACACCGTCAACTACATGCACAGGCCTCTAAAGACTGTAATATGGCCTTTTGCGGCCTAATAAAGCCTTACACGTAAATCACGTGCTTCCACGTGCCTGCGCAGGTTACCATCGGTCTAGTCCTTCCACTCTCAATGGACTGCGACGTCCCAAGTCGTTTTCCCTGGCGCCATGGCCTTAACACCGTCAACTACATGCACAGGCCTCTAAAGACTGTAATATGGCCTTTTGCGGCCTAATAAAGCCTTACACGTAAATCACGTGCTTCCACGTGCCTGCGCAGGTTACCATCGGTCTAGTCCTTCCACTCTCAATGGACTGCGACGTCCCAAGTCGTTTTCCCTGGCGCCATGGCCTTAGAACACCGTCAACTACATGCACAGGCCTCTAAAGACTGTAATATGGCCTTTTGCGGCCTAATAAAAGCCTTACACGTAAATCACGTGCTTCCACGTGCCTGCGCAGGTTACCATCGGTCTAGTCCTTCCACTCTCAATGGACTGCGACGTCCAAGTCGTTTTCCCTGGCGCCATGGCCTTAGAACACCGTCAACTACATGCACAGGCCTCTAAAGACTGTAATATGGCCTTTTGCGGCCTAATAAAGCCTTACACGTAAATCACGTGCTTCCACGTGCCTGCGCAGGTTACCATCGGTCTAGTCCTTCCACTCTCAATGGACTGCGACGTCCCAAGTCGTTTTCCCTGGCGCCATGGCCTTAGAACACCGTCAACTACATGCACAGGCCTCTAAAGCTGTAATATGGCCTTTTGCGGCCTAATAAAGCCTTACACGTAAATCACGTGCTTCCACGTGCCTGCGCAGGTTACCATCGGTCTAGTCCTTCCACTCTCAATGGACTGCGACGTCCCAAGTCGTTTTCCCTGGCGCCATGGCCTTAGAACACCGTCAACTACATGCACAGGCCTCTAAAGACTGTAATATGGCCTTTTGGCCTAATAAAGCCTTACACGTAAATCACGTGCTTCCACGTGCCTGCGCAGGTTACCATCGGTCTAGTCCTTCCACTCTCAATGGACTGCGACGTCCCAAGTCGTTTTCCCTGGCGCCATGGCCTTAGAACACCGTCAACTACATGCACAGGCCTCTAAAGACTGTAATATGGCCTTTTGCGGCCTAATAAAGCCTTACACGTAAATCACGTGCTTCCACGTGCCTGCGCAGGTTACCATCGGTCTAGTCCTTCCACTCTCAATGGACTGCGACGTCCCAAGTCGTTTTCCCTGGCGCCATGGCCTTAGACACCGTCAACTACATGCACAGGCCTCTAAAGACTGTAATATGGCCTTTTGCGGCCTAATAAAGCCTTACACGTAAATCACGTGCTTCCACGTGCCTGCGCAGGTTACCATCGGTCTAGTCCTTCCACTCTCAATGGACTGCGACGTCCCAAGTCGTTTTCCCTGGCGCCATGGCCTTAGAACACCGTCAACTACATGCACAGGCCTCTAAAGACTGTAATATGGCCTTTTGCGGCCTAATAAAGCCTTACACGTAAATCACGTGCTTCCACGTGCCTGCGCAGGTTACCATCGGTCTAGTCCTTCCACTCTCAATGGACTGCGACGTCCCAAGTCGTTTTCCCTGGCGCCATGGCCTTAGAACACCGTCAACTACATGCACAGGCCTCTAAAGACTGTAATATGGCCTTTTGCGGCCTAATAAAGCCTTACACGTAAATCACGTGCTTCCACGTGCCTGCGCAGGTTACCATCGGTCTAGTCCTTCCACTCTCAATGGACTGCGACGTCCCAAGTCGTTTTCCCTGGCGCCATGGCCTTAGAACACCGTCAACTACATGCACAGGCCTCTAAAGACTGTAATATGGCCTTTTGCGGCCTAATAAAGCCTTACACGTAAATCACGTGCTTCCACGTGCCTGCGCAGGTTACCATCGGTCTAGTCCTTCCACTCTCAATGGACTGCGACGTCCCAAGTCGTTTTCCCTGGCGCCATGGCCTTAGAACACCGTCAACTACATGCACAGGCCTCTAAAGCTGTAATATGGCCTTTTGGCCTAATAAAAGCCTTACACGTAAATCACGTGCTTCCACGTGCCTGCGCAGGTTACGGTCTAGTCCTTCCACTCTCAATGGACTGCGACGTCCCAAGTCGTTTTCCCTGGCGCCATGGCCTTATAACACCGTCAACTACATGCACAGGCCTCTAAAACTGTAATATGGCCTTTTGCGGCCTAATAAAGCCTTACACGTAAATCACGTGCTTCCACGTGCCTGCGCAGGTTACCATCGGTCTAGTCCTTCCACTCTCAATGGACTGCGACGTCCCAAGTCGTTTTCCCTGGCGCCATGGCCTTAGAACACCGTCAACTACATGCACAGGCCTCTAAAGCTGTAATATGGCCTTTTGCGGCCTAATAAAGCCTTACACGTAAATCACGTGCTTCCACGTGCCTGCGCAGGTTACCATCGGTCTAGTCCTTCCACTCTCAATGGACTGCGACGTCCCAAGTCGTTTTCCCTGGCGCCATGGCCTTTAACACCGTCAACTACATGCACAGGCCTCTAAAGACTGTAATATGGCCTTTTGCGGCCTAATAAAGCCTTACACGTAAATCACGTGTCACTGTCCACCACGCCTGCGCAGTTACCATCGGTCTAGTCCTTCCACTCTCAATGGACTGCGACGTCCCAAGTCGTTTTCCCTGGCGCCATGGCCTTAGAACACCGTCAACTACATGCACAGGCCTCTAAAGCTGTAATATGGCCTTTTGCTGCCTAATAAAAGCCTTACACGTAAATCACGTGCTTCCACGTGCCTGCGCAGGTTACCATCGGTCTAGTCCTTCCACTCTCAATGGACTGCGACGTCCCAAGTCGTTTTCCCTGGCGCCATGGCCTTATAACACCGTCAACTACATGCACAGGCCTCTAAAGACTGTAATATGGCCTTTTGCGGCCTAATAAAAGCCTTACACGTAAATCACGTGCTTCCACGTGCCTGCGCAGGTTACCATCGGTCTAGTCCTTCCACTCTCAATGGACTGCGACGTCCCAAGTCGTTTTCCCTGGCGCCATGGCCTTATAACACCGTCAACTACATGCACAGGCCTCTAAAGACTGTAATATGGCCTTTTGCGGCCTAATAAAAGCCTTACACGTAAATCACGTGCTTCCACGTGCCTGCGCAGGTTACCATCGGTCTAGTCCTTCCACTCTGAATGGACTGCGACGTCCCAAGTCGTTTTCCCTGGCGCCATGGCCTTAGAACACCGTCAACTACATGCACAGGCCTCTAAAGACTGTAATATGGCCTTTTGCGGCCTAATAAAGCCTTACACGTAAATCACGTGCTTCCACGTGCCTGCGCAGGTTACCATCGGTCTAGTCCTTCCACTCTCAATGGACTGCGACGTCCCAAGTCGTTTTCCCTGGCGCCATGGCCTTAGAACACCGTCAACTACATGCACAGGCCTCTAAAGACTGTAATATGGCCTTTTGCGGCCTAATAAAGCCTTACACGTAAATCACGTGCTTCCACGTGCCTGCGCAGGTTACCATCGGTCTAGTCCTTCCACTCTCAATGGACTGCGACGTCCCAAGTCGTTTTCCCTGGCGCCATGGCCTTAGAACACCGTCAACTACATGCACAGGCCTCTAAAGACTGTAATATGGCCTTTTGCGGCCTAATAAAAGCCTTACACGTAAATCACGTGCTTCCACGTGCCTGCGCAGGTTACCATCGGTCTAGTCCTTCCACTCTCAATGGACTGCGACGTCCCAAGTCGTTTTCCCTGGCGCCATGGCCTTAGAACACCGTCAACTACATGCACAGGCCTCTGAAGACTGTAATATGGCCTTTTGCGGCCTAATAAAGGCCTTACACGTAAATCACGTGCTTCCACGTGCCTGCGCAGGTTACCATCGGTCTAGTCCTTCCACTCTCAATGGACTGCGACGTCCCAAGTCGTTTTCCCTGGCGCCATGGCCTTAGAACACCGTCTACTACGTGCACAGGCCTCTAAAGGCTGTAATATGGCCTTTTGCTGCCTAATAAAAGCCTTACACGTAAATCACGTGTTCCACGTGCCTGCGCAGGTTACATCGGTCTAGTCCTTCCACTCTCAATGGACTGCGACGTCCAAGTCGTTTTCCCTGGCGCCATGGCCTTAGAACACCGTCAACTACATGCACAGGCCTCTAAAGACTGTAATATGGCCTTTTGCTGCCTAATAAAGCCTTACACGTAAATCACGTGTTCCACGTGCCTGCGCAGGTTACCATCGGTCTAGTCCCATCTCTCAATGGACTGCGACGTCCCAAGTCGTTTTCCCTGGCGCCATGGCCTTAACACCGTCAACTACATGCACAGGCCTCTAAAGACTGTAATATGGCCTTTTGCCTAATAAAAGGCCTTACACGTAAATCACGTGCTTCCACGTGCCTGCGCAGGTTACCATCGGTCTAGTCCTTCCACTCTCAATGGACTGCGACGTCCCAAGTCGTTTTCCCTGGCGCCGTGGTCTTATAACACCGTCAACTACATGCACAGGCCTCTAAAGACTGTAATATGGCCTTTTGCGGCCTAATAAAGCCTTACACGTAAATCACGTGCTTCCACGTGCCTGCGCAGGTTACCATCGGTCTAGTCCTTCCACTCTCAATGGACTGCGACGTCCCAAGTCGTTTTCCCTGGCGCCATGGCCTTAGAACACCGTCAACTACATGCACAGGCCTCTAAAGACTGTAATATGGCCTTTTGCGGCCTAATAAAGCCTTACACGTAAATCACGTGCTTCCACGTGCCTGCGCAGGTTACCATCGGTCTAGTCCTTCCACTCTCAATGGACTGCGACGTCCCAAGTCGTTTTTCCCGCGCCATGGCCTTAGAACACCGTCTACTACATGCACAGGCCTCTAAAGGCTGTAATATGGCCTTTTGCGCTGCCTAATAAAGCCTTACACGTAAATCACGTGCTTTCCACGTGCCTGCGCAGGTTACGATCGGTCTAGTCCTTCCACTCTCAATGGACTGCGACGTCCCAAGTCGTTTTCCCTGGC
>JASGCC010004047.1:0-21410 GCA_030067915.1 Hydractinia echinata | reverse complement strand
ACCGATGGTAACCTGCGCAGGCACGTGGAACACGTGATTTACGTGTAAGGCCTTTATTAGGCGGCAAAAGGCCATATTACAGCCTTTACAGGCCTGTACACGTAGTTGACAGTGTTCTAAAGCCATGGCGCCAAGGAAAACGACTTAGGACGTCGTAGTCCATTGAGAGTAAGGAATAGACCGATGGTAACCTGCGCAGGCACGTGGAACACGTGATTTACGTGTAAGGCCTTTATTAGGCGCAAAAGGCCATATTACAGCTTTACAGGCCTGTGCACGTAGTTGACAGTGTTCTAAAGCCATGGCGCCAAGGAAAACGACTTAGGACGTCGTAGTCCATTGAGAGTGGAAGGAACTAGACCGATGGTAACCTGCGCAGGCACGTGGAACACGTGATTTACGTGTAAGGCCTTTATTAGGCGGCAAAAGGCCATATTACAGCCTTTACAGGCTGTGCACGTAGTTGACAGTGTTCTAAAGCCATGGCGCCAAGGAAAACGACTTAGGACGTCGTAGTCCATTGAGAGTGGAAGGATAGACCGATGGTAACCTGCGCAGGCACGTGGAACACGTGATTTACGTGTAAGGCCTTTATTAGGCGGCAAAAGGCCATATTACAGCCTTTAGAGGCTGTGCACGTAGTTGACGGTGTTCTAAAGCCATGGCGCCAAGGAAAACGACTTAGGACGTCGTAGTCCATTGAGAGTGGAAGGACTAGACCGATGGTAACCTGCGCAGGCACGTGGAACACGTGATTTACGTGTAAGGCCTTTATTAGGCGGCAAAAGGCCATATTACAGCCTTTAGAGGCTGTGCACGTAGTTGACAGTGTTCTAAAGCCATGGCGCCAAGGAAAACGACTTAGGACGTCGTAGTCCATTGAGAGTGGAAGGATAGACCGATGGTAACCTGCGCAGGCACGTGGAACCACGTGATTTACGTGTAAGGCCTTTATTAGGCGGCAAAAGGCCATATTACAGCCTTTACAGGCTGCACGTAGTTGACAGTTCTAAAGCCATGGCGCCAAGGAAAACGACTTAGGACGTCGTAGTCCATTGAGAGTGGAAGGATAGACCGATGGTAACCTGCGCAGGCACGTGGAACCACGTGATTTACGTGTAAGGCCTTTATTAGGCGGCAAAAGGCCATATTACAGCCTTTACAGGCCTGTGCACGTAGTTGACAGTGTTCTAAAGCCATGGCGCCAAGGAAAACGACTTAGGACGTCGTAGTCCATTGAGAGTGGAAGGATAGACCGATGGTAACCAGCGCAGGCACGTGGAACCACGTGATTTACGTGTAAGGCCTTTATTAGGCGGCAAAAGGCCATATTACAGCCTTTACAGGCCTGTGCACGTAGTTGACAGTGTTCTAAAGCCATGGCGCCAAGGAAAACGACTTAGGACGTCGTAGTCCATTGAGAGTGGAAGGAATAGACCGATGGTAACCTGCGCAGGCACGTGGAACCACGTGATTTACGTGTAAGGCCTTTATTAGGCGGCAAAAGGCCATATTACAGCCTTTAGGCCTGTACACGTAGTTGACAGTGTTCTAAAGCCATGGCGCCAAGGAAAACGACTTAGGACGTCGTAGTCCATTGAGAGTGGAAGGAATAGACCGATGGTAACCTGCGCAGGCACGTGGAACACGTGATTTACGTGTAAGGCCTTTATTAGGCGCAAAAGGCCATATTACAGCCTTTAGAGCCTGTGCACGTAGTTGACGGCGTTCTAAAGCCATGGCGCCAAGGAAAACGACTTAGGACGTCGTAGTCCATTGAGAGTGGAAGGACTAGACCGATGGTAACCAGCGCAGGCACGTGGAACCACGTGATTTACGTGTAAGGCCTTTATTAGGCGGCAAAAGGCCATATTACAGCCTTTACAGGCCTGTGCACGTAGTTGACAGTTTCTAAAGCCATGGCGCCAAGGAAAACGACTTAGGACGTCGTAGTCCATTGAGAGTGGAAGGACTAGACCGATGGTAACCTGCGCAGGCACGTGGAACACGTGATTTACGTGTAAGGCCTTTATTAGGCGGCAAAAGGCCATATTACAGCCTTTAGGCATGTGCACGTAGTTGACAGTGTTCTAAAGCCATGGCGCCAAGGAAAACGACTTAGGACGTCGTAGTCCATTGAGAGTGGAAGGAGACCGATGGTAACCTGCGCAGGCACGTGGAACCACGTGATTTACGTGTAAGGCCTTTATTAGGCGGCAAAAGGCCATATTACAGCCTTTACAGGCCTGTGCACGTAGTTGACAGTGTTCTAAAGCCATGGCGCCAAGGAAAACGACTTAGGACGTCGTAGTCCATTGAGAGTGGAAGGATAGACCGATGGTAACCTGCGCAGGCACGTGGAACACGTGATTTACGTGTAAGGCCTTTATTAGGCGGCAAAAGGCCATATTGCCTTTACAGGCCTGTGCACGTAGTTGACAGTGTTCTAAAGCCATGGCGCCAAGGAAAACGACTTAGGACGTCGTAGTCCATTGAGAGTGGAAGGAATAGACCGATGGTAACCTGCGCAGGCACGTGGAACCACGTGATTTACGTGTAAGGCCTTTATTAGGCGGCAAAAGGCCATATTACAGCCTTTAGAGGCCTGTGCACGTAGTTGACGGCGTTCTAAAGCCATGGCGCCAAGGAAAACGACTTAGGACGTCGTAGTCCATTGAGAGTGGAAGGATAGACCGATGGTAACCTGCGCAGGCACGTGGAACCACGTGATTTACGTGTAAGGCCTTTATTAGGCGGCAAAAGGCCATATTACAGCCTTTACAGCCTGTGCACGTAGTTGACAGTGTTCTAAAGCCATGGCGCCAAGGAAAACGACTTAGGACGTCGTAGTCCATTGAGAGTGGAAGGACTAGACCGATGGTAACCTGCGCAGGCACGTGGAACCACGTGATTTACGTGTAAGGCCTTTATTAGGCGGCAAAAGGCCATATTACAGCCTTTACAGGCCTGTGCACGTAGTTGACAGTGTTCTAAAGCCATGGCGCCAAGGAAAACGACTTAGGACGTCGTAGTCCATTGAGAGTGGAAGGACTAGACCGATGGTAACCTGCGCAGGCACGTGGAACCACGTGATTTACGTGTAAGGCCTTTATTAGGCGGCAAAAGGCCATATTACAGCCTTTACGGCCTGTGCACGTAGTTGACAGTGTTCTAAAGCCATGGCGCCAAGGAAAACGACTTAGGACGTCGTAGTCCATTGAGAGTGGAAGGACTAGACCGATGGTAACCTGCGCAGGCACGTGGAACACGTGATTTACGTGTAAGGCCTTTATTAGGCGCAAAAGGCCATATTACAGCCTTTAGAGGCTGTGCACGTAGTTGACGGCGTTCTAAAGCCATGGCGCCAAGGAAAACGACTTAGGACGTCGTAGTCCATTGAGAGTGGAAGGATAGACCGATGGTAACCTGCGCAGGCACGTGGAACACGTGATTTACGTGTAAGGCCTTTATTAGGCGGCAAAAGGCCATATTACAGCCTTTACAGGCCTGTGCACGTAGTTGACAGTTCTAAAGCCATGGCGCCAAGGAAAACGACTTAGGACGTCGTAGTCCATTGAGAGTGGAAGGATAGACCGATGGTAACCTGCGCAGGCACGTGGAACACGTGATTTACGTGTAAGGCCTTTATTAGGCGGCAAAAGGCCATATTACAGCCTTTAGGCTGTGCACGTAGTTGACGGCGTTCTAAAGCCATGGCGCCAAGGAAAACGACTTAGGACGTCGTAGTCCATTGAGAGTGGAAGGAATAGACCGATGGTAACCAGCGCAGGCACGTGGAACCACGTGATTTACGTGTAAGGCCTTTATTAGGCGGCAAAAGGCCATATTACAGCCTTTACAGGCCTGTGCACGTAGTTGACAGTGTTCTAAAGCCATGGCGCCAAGGAAAACGACTTAGGACGTCGTAGTCCATTGAGAGTGGAAGGACTAGACCGATGGTAACCTGCGCAGGCACGTGGAACACGTGATTTACGTGTAAGGCCTTTATTAGGCGGCAAAAGGCCATATTACAGCCTTTAGAGGCCTGTGCACGTAGTTGACCGTTTCTAAAGCCATGGCGCCAAGGAAAACGACTTAGGACGTCGTAGTCCATTGAGAGTGGAAGGATAGACCGATGGTAACCTGCGCAGGCACGTGGAACACGTGATTTACGTGTAAGGCCTTTATTAGGCGGCAAAAGGCCATATTACAGCCTTTACAGGCCTGTGCACGTAGTTGACAGTGTTCTAAAGCCATGGCGCCAAGGAAAACGACTTAGGACGTCGTAGTCCATTGAGAGTGGAAGGACTAGACCGTGGTAACCTGCGCAGGCACGTGGAACCACGTGATTTACGTGTAAGGCCTTTATTAGGCGGCAAAAGGCCATATTACAGCCTTTAGAGGCTGTGCACGTAGTTGACGGCGTTCTAAAGCCATGGCGCCAAGGAAAACGACTTAGGACGTCGTAGTCCATTGAGAGGAAGGAATAGACCGATGGTAACCTGCGCAGGCACGTGGAACACGTGATTTACGTGTAAGGCCTTTATTAGGCGGCAAAAGGCCATATTACAGCCTTTACAGGCCTGTGCACGTAGTTGACAGTGTTCTAAAGCCATGGCGCCAAGGAAAACGACTTAGGACGTCGTAGTCCATTGAGAGTGGAAGGATAGACCGATGGTAACCTGCGCAGGCACGTGGAACACGTGATTTACGTGTAAGGCCTTTATTAGGCGGCAAAAGGCCATATTACAGCCTTTACAGGCCTGTGCACGTAGTTGACAGTGTTCTAAAGCCATGGCGCCAAGGAAAACGACTTAGGACGTCGTAGTCCATTGAGAGTGGAAGGAATAGACCGATGGTAACCAGCGCAGGCACGTGGAACCACGTGATTTACGTGTAAGGCCTTTATTAGGCGGCAAAAGGCCATATTACAGCCTTTACAGGCCTGTGCACGTAGTTGACAGTGTTCTAAAGCCATGGCGCCAAGGAAAACGACTTAGGACGTCGTAGTCCATTGAGAGTGGAAGGACTAGACCGATGGTAACCTGCGCAGGCACGTGGAACCACGTGATTTACGTGTAAGGCCTTTATTAGGCGGCAAAAGGCCATATTACAGCCTTTAGAGGCCTGTGCACGTAGTTGACAGTGTTCTAAAGCCATGGCGCCAAGGAAAACGACTTAGGACGTAGTAGTCCATTGAGAGTGGAAGGACTAGACCGATGGTAACCTGCGCAGGCACGTGGAACACGTGATTTACGTGTAAGGCCTTTATTAGGCGGCAAAAGGCCATATTACAGCCTTTAGACCTGTGCACGTAGTTGACAGTGTTCTAAAGCCATGGCGCCAAGGAAAACGACTTAGGACGTCGTAGTCCATTGAGAGTGGAAGGACTAGACCGATGGTAACCTGCGCAGGCACGTGGAACAACGTGATTTACGTGTAAGGCCTTTATTAGGCGCAAAAGGCCATATTACAGCCTTTAGAGGCTGTGCACGTAGTTGACGGTTCTAAAGCCATGGCGCCAAGGAAAACGACTTAGGACGTCGTCGTATCATTGAGAGTGGAAGGAATAGACCGATGGTAACCTGCGCAGGCACGTGGAACCACGTGATTTACGTGTAAGGCCTTTATTAGGCGGCAAAAGGCCATATTACAGCCTTTAAGGCCTGTGCACGTAGTTGACAGTGTTCTAAAGCCATGGCGCCAAGGAAAACGACTTAGGACGTCGTAGTCCATTGAGAGTGGAAGGACTAGACCAATGGTAACCTGCGCAGGCACGTGGAACACGTGATTTACGTGTAAGGCCTTTATTAGGCGGCAAAAGGCCATATTACAGCCTTTACAGGCCTGTGCACGTAGTTGACAGTGTTCTAAAGCCATGGCGCCAAGGAAAACGACTTAGGACGTCGTAGTCCATTGAGAGTGGAAGGACTAGACCGATGGTAACCAGCGCAGGCACGTGGAACCACGTGATTTACGTGTAAGGCCTTTATTAGGCGGCAAAAGGCCATATTACAGCCTTTACAGGCCTGTGCACGTAGTTGACAGTGTTCTAAAGCCATGGCGCCAAGGAAAACGACTTAGGACGTCGTAGTCCATTGAGAGTGGAAGGACTAGACCGATGGTAACCAGCGCAGGCACGTGGAACCACGTGATTTACGTGTAAGGCCTTTATTACGGCAAAAGGCCATATTACAGCCTTTACAGGCCTGTGCACGTAGTTGACAGTGTTCTAAAGCCATGGCGCCAAGGAAAACGACTTAGGACGTCGTAGTCCATTGAGAGTGGAAGGACTAGACCGATGGTAACCTGCGCAGGCACGTGGAACCACGTGATTTACGTGTAAGGCCTTTATTAGGCGGCAAAAGGCCATATTACAGCCTTTACAGGCCTGTACACGTAGTTGACAGTGTTCTAAAGCCATGGCGCCAAGGAAAACGACTTAGGACGTCGTAGTCCATTGAGAGTGGAAGGACTAGACCGTGGTAACCTGCGCAGGCACGTGGAACCACGTGATTTACGTGTAAGGCCTTTATTAGGCGGCAAAAGGCCATATTACAGCCTTTACAGGCCTGTGCACGTAGTTGACAGTGTTCTAAAGCCATGGCGCCAAGGAAAACGACTTAGGACGTCGTAGTCCATTGAGAGTGGAAGGACTAGACCGATGGTAACCTGCGCAGGCACGTGGAACCACGTGATTTACGTGTAAGGCCTTTATTAGGCGGCAAAAGGCCATATTACAGCCTTTACAGGCCTGTGCACGTAGTTGACAGTTTCTAAAGCCATGGCGCCAAGGAAAACGACTTAGGACGTCGTAGTCCATTGAGAGTGGAAGGAATAGACCGATGGTAACCAGCGCAGGCACGTGGAACCACGTGATTTACGTGTAAGGCCTTTATTAGGCGGCAAAAGGCCATATTACAGCCTTTACAGGCCTGTACACGTAGTTGACAGTGTTCTAAAGCCATGGCGCCAAGGAAAACGACTTAGGACGTCGTAGTCCATTGAGGTGGAAGGACTAGACCGATGGTAACCTGCGCAGGCACGTGGAACCACGTGATTTACGTGTAAGGCCTTTATTAGGCGGCAAAAGGCCATATTACAGCCTTTACAGGCTGTGCACGTAGTTGACAGTGTTCTAAAGCCATGGCGCCAAGGAAAACGACTTAGGACGTCGTAGTCCATTGAGAGTGGAAGGACTAGACCGATGGTAACCTGCGCAGGCACGTGGAACACGTGATTTACGTGTAAGGCCTTTATTAGGCGGCAAAAGGCCATATTACAGCCTTTACAGGCCTGTGCACGTAGTTGACAGTGTTCTAAAGCCATGGCGCCAAGGAAAACGACTTAGGACGTCGTAGTCCATTGAGAGTGGAAGGACTAGACCGATGGTAACCTGCGCAGGCACGTGGAACACGTGATTTACGTGTAAGGCCTTTATTAGGGCAAAAGGCCATATTACAGCCTTTACAGGCCTGTGCACGTAGTTGACAGTGTTCTAAAGCCATGGCGCCAAGGAAAACGACTTAGGACGTCGTAGTCCATTGAGAGTGGAAGGACTAGACCGATGGTAACCAGCGCAGGCACGTGGAACACGTGATTTACGTGTAAGGCCTTTATTAGGCGGCAAAAGGCCATATTACAGCCTTTACAGGCCTGTGCACGTAGTTGACAGTGTTCTAAAGCCATGGCGCCAAGGAAAACGACTTAGGACGTCGTAGTCCATTGAGAGTGGAAGGACTAGACCTGGTAACCTGCGCAGGCACGTGGAACCACGTGATTTACGTGTAAGGCCTTTATTAGGCGGCAAAAGGCCATTACAGCCTTTACAGGCCTGTGCACGTAGTTGACAGTGTTCTAAAGCCATGGCGCCAAGGAAAACGACTTAGGACGTCGTAGTCCATTGAGAGTGGAAGGACTAGACCGATGGTAACCTGCGCAGGCACGTGGAACACGTGATTTACGTGTAAGGCCTTTATTAGGCGGCAAAAGGCCATATTACAGCCTTTACAGGCCTGTGCACGTAGTTGACAGTTCTAAAGCCATGGCGCCAAGGAAAACGACTTAGGACGTCGTAGTCCATTGAGAGTGGAAGGACTAGACCGATGGTAACTGCGCAGGCACGTGGAACACGTGATTTACGTGTAAGGCCTTTATTAGGCGGCAAAAGGCCATATTACAGCCTTTACAGGCCTGCACGTAGTTGACAGTGTTCTAAAGCCATGGCGCCAAGGAAAACGACTTAGGACGTCGTAGTCCATTGAGAGTGGAAGGACTAGACCTGGTAACCTGCGCAGGCACGTGGAACACGTGATTTATGTAAGGCCTTTATTAGGCGGCAAAAGGCCATATTACAGCCTTTAGGCCTGTGCACGTAGTTGACAGTGTTCTAAAGCCATGGCGCCAAGGAAAACGACTTAGGACGTCGTAGTCCATTGAGAGTGGAAGGATAGACCGATGGTAACCTGCGCAGGCACGTGGAACACGTGATTTACGTGTAAGGCCTTTATTAGGCGGCAAAAGGCCATATTACAGCCTTTAGAGGCTGTGCACGTAGTTGACAGTGTTCTAAAGCCATGGCGCCAAGGAAAACGACTTAGGAGACGTCGTAGTCCATTGAGAGTGGAAGGACTAGACCGATGGTAACCTGCAGGCACGTGGAACCACGTGATTTACGTGTAAGGCCTTTATTAGGCGGCAAAAGGCCATATTACAGCCTTTAGACCTGTGCACGTAGTTGACAGTGTTCTAAAGCCATGGCGCCAAGGAAAACGACTTAGGACGTCGTAGTCCATTGAGAGTGGAAGGACTAGACCGATGGTAACCTGCGCAGGCACGTGGAACACGTGATTTACGTGTAAGGCCTTTATTAGGCGCAAAAGGCCATATTACAGCCTTTAGAGGCATGTGCACGTAGTTGACAGCGTTCTAAAGCCATGGCGCCAAGGAAAACGACTTAGGACGTCGTAGTCCATTGAGAGTGGAAGGACTAGACCGATGGTAACCTGCGCAGGCACGTGGAACACGTGATTTACGTGTAAGGCCTTTATTAGGCGGCAAAAGGCCATATTACAGCCTTTACAGGCCTGTGCACGTAGTTGACAGTGTTCTAAAGCCATGGCGCCAAGGAAAACGACTTAGGACGTCGTAGTCCATTGAGAGTGGAAGGACTAGACCGATGGTAACCTGCGCAGGCACGTGGAACACGTGATTTACGTGTAAGGCCTTTATTAGGCGGCAAAAGGCCATATTACAGCCTTTAGGCCTGTGCACGTAGTTGACAGTGTTCTAAAGCCATGGCGCCAAGGAAAACGACTTAGGACGTCGTAGTCCATTGAGAGTGGAAGGACTAGACCGATGGTAACCTGCGCAGGCACGTGGAACCACGTGATTTACGTGTAAGGCCTTTATTAGGCGGCAAAAGGCCATATTACAGCCTTTACAGGCCTGTGCACGTAGTTGACAGTGTTCTAAAGCCATGGCGCCAAGGAAAACGACTTAGGACGTCGTAGTCCATTGAGAGTGGAAGGATAGACCGATGGTAACCAGCGCAGGCACGTGGAACCACGTGATTTACGTGTAAGGCCTTTATTAGGCGGCAAAAGGCCATATTACAGCCTTTACAGGCCTGTACACGTAGTTGACAGTGTTCTAAAGCCATGGCGCCAAGGAAAACGACTTAGGACGTCGTAGTCCATTGAGAGTGGAAGGACTAGACCGATGGTAACCTGCGCAGGCACGTGGAACCACGTGATTTACGTGTAAGGCCTTTATTAGGCGGCAAAAGGCCATATTACAGCCTTTACAGGCCTGTGCACGTAGTTGACAGTGTTCTAAAGCCATGGCGCCAAGGAAAACGACTTAGGACGTCGTAGTCCATTGAGAGTGGAAGGACTAGACCGATGGTAACCTGCGCAGGCACGTGGAACCACGTGATTTACGTGTAAGGCCTTTATTAGGCGGCAAAAGGCCATATTACAGCCTTTACAGGCCTGTACACGTAGTTGACAGTGTTCTAAAGCCATGGCGCCAAGGAAAACGACTTAGGACGTCGTAGTCCATTGAGAGTGGAAGGACTAGACCGTTGGTAACCTGCGCAGGCACGTGGAACCACGTGATTTACGTGTAAGGCCTTTATTAGGCGGCAAAAGGCCATATTACAGCCTTTACAGGCCTGTGCACGTAGTTGACAGTGTTCTAAAGCCATGGCGCCAAGGAAAACGACTTAGGACGTCGTAGTCCATTGAGAGTGGAAGGACTAGACCGATGGTAACCTGCGCAGGCACGTGGAACACGTGATTTACGTGTAAGGCCTTTATTAGGCGGCAAAAGGCCATATTACAGCCTTTAGAGGCCTGTGCACGTAGTTGACAGTGTTCTAAAGCCATGGCGCCAAGGAAAACGACTTAGGACGTCGTAGTCCATTGAGAGTGGAAGGATAGACCGATGGTAACCTGCGCAGGCACGTGGAACCACGTGATTTACGTGTAAGGCCTTTATTAGGCGGCAAAAGGCCATATTACAGCCTTTACAGGCCTGTACACGTAGTTGACGTGTTCTAAAGCCATGGCGCCAAGGAAAACGACTTAGGACGTCGTAGTCCATTGAGAGTGGAAGGACTAGACCGATGGTAACCTGCGCAGGCACGTGGAACCACGTGATTTACGTGTAAGGCCTTTATTAGGCGGCAAAAGGCCATATTACAGCCTTTACAGGCTGTGCACGTAGTTGACAGTGTTCTAAAGCCATGGCGCCAAGGAAAACGACTTAGGACGTCGTAGTCCATTGAGAGTGGAAGGACTAGACCGATGGTAACCTGCGCAGGCACGTGGAAACACGTGATTTACGTGTAAGGCCTTTATTAGGCGGCAAAAGGCCATATTACAGCCTTTAGAGGCTGTGCACGTAGTTGACAGTGTTCTAAAGCCATGGCGCCAAGGAAAACGACTTAGGACGTCGTAGTCCATTGAGAGTGGAAGGATAGACCGATGGTAACCTGCGCAGGCACGTGGAACCACGTGATTTACGTGTAAGGCCTTTATTAGGCGCAAAAGGCCATATTACAGCCTTTACAGGCCTGTGCACGTAGTTGACAGTGTTCTAAAGCCATGGCGCCAAGGAAAACGACTTAGGACGTCGTAGTCCATTGAGAGGAAGGATAGACCGATGGTAACCTGCGCAGGCACGTGGAACACGTGATTTATGTTAAGGCCTTTATTAGGCGGCAAAAGGCCATATTACAGCCTTTAGAGGCCTGTGCACGTAGTTGACAGTGTTCTAAAGCCATGGCGCCAAGGAAAACGACTTAGGACGTCGTAGTCCATTGAGAGTGGAAGGATAGACCGATGGTAACCTGCGCAGGCACGTGGAACCACGTGATTTACGTGTAAGGCCTTTATTAGGCGGCAAAAGGCCATATTACAGCCTTTAGAGGCCTGTGCACGTAGTTGACGTGTTCTAAAGCCATGGCGCCAAGGAAAACGACTTAGGACGTCGTAGTCCATTGAGAGTGGAAGGACTAGACCGATGGTAACCTGCGCAGGCACGTGGAACCACGTGATTTACGTGTAAGGCCTTTATTAGGCGGCAAAAGGCCATATTACAGCCTTTACAGGCCTGTGCACGTAGTTGACAGTGTTCTAAAGCCATGGCGCCAAGGAAAACGACTTAGGACGTCGTAGTCCATTGAGAGTGGAAGGATAGACCGATGGTAACCAGCGCAGGCACGTGGAACCACGTGATTTACGTGTAAGGCCTTTATTAGGCGGCAAAAGGCCATATTACAGCCTTTACAGGCCTGTGCACGTAGTTGACAGTGTTCTAAAGCCATGGCGCCAAGGAAAACGACTTAGGACGTCGTAGTCCATTGAGAGTGGAAGGATAGACCGATGGTAACCTGCGCAGGCACGTGGAACCACGTGATTTACGTGTAAGGCCTTTATTAGGCGGCAAAAGGCCATATTACAGCCTTTACAGGCCTGTACACGTAGTTGACAGTGTTCTAAAGCCATGGCGCCAAGGAAAACGACTTAGGACGTCGTAGTCCATTGAGAGTGGAAGGACTAGACCGATGGTAACCTGCGCAGGCACGTGGAACCACGTGATTTACGTGTAAGGCCTTTATTAGGCGGCAAAAGGCCATATTACAGCCTTTACAGGCCTGTGCACGTAGTTGACAGTGTTCTAAAGCCATGGCGCCAAGGAAAACGACTTAGGACGTCGTAGTCCATTGAGAGTGGAAGGACTAGACCGATGGTAACCTGCGCAGGCACGTGGAACACGTGATTTACGTGTAAGGCCTTTATTAGGCGGCAAAAGGCCATATTACACTTTAGAGCATGTGCACGTAGTTGACAGTGTTCTAAAGCCATGGCGCCAAGGAAAACGACTTAGGACGTCTAGTAGTCCATTGAGAGTGGAAGGATAGACCGATGGTAACCAGCGCAGGCACGTGGAACCACGTGATTTACGTGTAAGGCCTTTATTAGGCGGCAAAAGGCCATATTACAGCCTTTACAGGCCTGCACGTAGTTGACAGTGTTCTAAAGCCATGGCGCCAAGGAAAACGACTTAGGACGTCGTAGTCCATTGAGAGTGGAAGGAATAGACCGATGGTAACCTGCGCAGGCACGTGGAACCACGTGATTTACGTGTAAGGCCTTTATTAGGCGGCAAAAGCCATATTACAGCCTTTACAGGCCTGTGCACGTAGTTGACAGTGTTCTAAAGCCATGGCGCCAAGGAAAACGACTTAGGACGTCGTAGTCCATTGAGAGTGGAAGGACTAGACCGATGGTAACCTGCGCAGGCACGTGGAACCACGTGATTTACGTGTAAGGCCTTTATTAGGCGCAAAAGGCCATATTACAGCCTTTAGAGGCATGTGCACGTAGTTGACGGTGTTCTAAAGCCATGGCGCCAAGGAAAACGACTTAGGACGTCGTAGTCCATTGAGAGTGGAAGGAATAGACCGATGGTAACCAGCGCAGGCACGTGGAACCACGTGATTTACGTGTAAGGCCTTTATTAGGCGGCAAAAGGCCATATTACAGCCTTTACAGGCCTGTACACGTAGTTGACAGTGTTCTAAAGCCATGGCGCCAAGGAAAACGACTTAGGACGTCGTAGTCCATTGAGAGTGGAAGGACTAGACCGTGGTAACCTGCGCAGGCACGTGGAACCACGTGATTTACGTGTAAGGCCTTTATTAGGCGGCAAAAGGCCATATTACAGCCTTTAGAGGCCTGTGCACGTAGTTGACAGTGTTCTAAAGCCATGGCGCCAAGGAAAACGACTTAGGACGTCGTAGTCCATTGAGAGTGGAAGGATAGACCGATGGTAACCTGCGCAGGCACGTGGAACCACGTGATTTACGTGTAAGGCCTTTATTAGGCGGCAAAAGGCCATATTACAGCCTTTAGAGGCCTGTGCACGTAGTTGACAGTGTTCTAAAGCCATGGCGCCAAGGAAAACGACTTAGGACGTCGTAGTCCATTGAGAGTGGAAGGACTAGACCGATGGTAACCTGCAGGCACGTGGAACACGTGATTTACGTGTAAGGCCTTTATTAGGCGGCAAAAGGCCATATTACAGCCTTTACAGGCCTGTGCACGTAGTTGACAGTGTTCTAAAGCCATGGCGCCAAGGAAAACGACTTAGGACGTCGTAGTCCATTGAGAGTGGAAGGATAGACCGATGGTAACCTGCGCAGGCACGTGGAACCACGTGATTTACGTGTAAGGCCTTTATTAGGCGGCAAAAGGCCATATTACAGCCTTTACAGGCCTGTGCACGTAGTTGACAGTGTTCTAAAGCCATGGCGCCAAGGAAAACGACTTAGGACGTCGTAGTCCATTGAGAGTGGAAGGAATAGACCGATGGTAACCAGCGCAGGCACGTGGAACCACGTGATTTACGTGTAAGGCCTTTATTAGGCGGCAAAAGGCCATATTACAGCCTTTACAGGCCTGTACACGTAGTTGACAGTGTTCTAAAGCCATGGCGCCAAGGAAAACGACTTAGGACGTCGTAGTCCATTGAGAGTGGAAGGACTAGACCGATGGTAACCTGCGCAGGCACGTGGAACCACGTGATTTACGTGTAAGGCCTTTATTAGGCGGCAAAAGGCCATATTACAGCCTTTACAGGCCTGTGCACGTAGTTGACAGTGTTCTAAAGCCATGGCGCCAAGGAAAACGACTTAGGACGTCGTAGTCCATTGAGAGTGGAAGGACTAGACCGATGGTAACCTGCGCAGGCACGTGGAACCACGTGATTTACGTGTAAGGCCTTTATTAGGCGGCAAAAGGCCATATTACAGCCTTTACAGGCCTGTGCACGTAGTTGACAGTGTTCTAAAGCCATGGCGCCAAGGAAAACGACTTAGGACGTCGTAGTCCATTGAGAGTGGAAGGACTAGACCGATGGTAACCTGCGCAGGCACGTGGAACACGTGATTTACGTGTAAGGCCTTTATTAGGCGGCAAAAGGCCATATTACAGCCTTTACAGGCCTGTGCACGTAGTTGACAGTGTTCTAAAGCCATGGCGCCAAGGAAAACGACTTAGGACGTCGTAGTCCATTGAGAGTGGAAACTAGACCGATGGTAACCTGCGCAGGCACGTGGAACAACGTGATTTACGTGTAAGGCCTTTATTAGGCGGCAAAAGGCCATATTACAGCCTTTAGAGGCTGTGCACGTAGTTGACAGTGTTCTAAAGCCATGGCGCCAAGGAAAACGACTTAGGACGTCGTAGTCCATTGAGAGTGGAAGGACTAGACCGATGGTAACCTGCGCAGGCACGTGGAACACGTGATTTACGTGTAAGGCCTTTATTAGGCGGCAAAAGGCCATATTACAGCCTTTACAGGCCTGTGCACGTAGTTGACAGTGTTCTAAAGCCATGGCGCCAAGGAAAACGACTTAGGACGTCGTAGTCCATTGAGAGTGGAAGGACTAGACCGATGGTAACCTGCGCAGGCACGTGGAACACGTGATTTACGTGTAAGGCCTTTATTAGGCGGCAAAAGGCCATATTACAGCCTTTAGGCCTGTGCACGTAGTTGACAGTGTTCTAAAGCCATGGCGCCAAGGAAAACGACTTAGGACGTCGTAGTCCATTGAGAGTGGAAGGAATAGACCGATGGTAACCTGCGCAGGCACGTGGAACCACGTGATTTACGTGTAAGGCCTTTATTAGGCGAAAAGGCCATATTACAGCCTTTAGAGGCCTGTGCACGTAGTTGACGGCGTTCTAAAGCCATGGCGCCAAGGAAAACGACTTAGGACGTCGTAGTCCATTGAGAGTGGAAGGATAGACCGATGGTAACCAGCGCAGGCACGTGGAACCACGTGATTTACGTGTAAGGCCTTTATTAGGCGGCAAAAGGCCATATTACAGCCTTTACAGGCCTGTGCACGTAGTTGACAGTGTTCTAAAGCCATGGCGCCAAGGAAAACGACTTAGGACGTCGTAGTCCATTGAGAGTGGAAGGATAGACCGATGGTAACCTGCGCAGGCACGTGGAACCACGTGATTTACGTGTAAGGCCTTTATTAGGCGGCAAAAGGCCATATTACAGCCTTTACAGGCCTGTACACGTAGTTGACAGTGTTCTAAAGCCATGGCGCCAAGGAAAACGACTTAGGACGTCGTAGTCCATTGAGAGTGGAAGGAATAGACCGATGGTAACCTGCGCAGGCACGTGGAACCACGTGATTTACGTGTAAGGCCTTTATTAGGCGGCAAAAGGCCATATTACAGCCTTTAGGCCTGTGCACGTAGTTGACAGTGTTCTAAAGCCATGGCGCCAAGGAAAACGACTTAGGACGTCGTAGTCCATTGAGAGTGGAAGGACTAGACCGATGGTAACCTGCGCAGGCACGTGGAACCACGTGATTTACGTGTAAGGCCTTTATTAGGCGGCAAAAGGCCATATTACAGCCTTTAGGCTGTGCACGTAGTTGACAGTGTTCTAAAGCCATGGCGCCAAGGAAAACGACTTAGGACGTCGTAGTCCATTGAGAGTGGAAGGAATAGACCGATGGTAACCAGCGCAGGCACGTGGAACCACGTGATTTACGTGTAAGGCCTTTATTAGGCGGCAAAAGGCCATATTACAGCCTTTACAGGCCTGTGCACGTAGTTGACAGTGTTCTAAAGCCATGGCGCCAAGGAAAACGACTTAGGACGTCGTAGTCCATTGAGAGTGGAAGGACTAGACCGATGGTAACCTGCGCAGGCACGTGGAACCACGTGATTTACGTGTAAGGCCTTTATTAGGCGGCAAAAGGCCATATTACAGCCTTTACAGGCCTGTGCACGTAGTTGACAGTGTTCTAAAGCCATGGCGCCAAGGAAAACGACTTAGGACGTCGTAGTCCATTGAGAGTGGAAGGACTAGACCGATGGTAACCTGCGCAGGCACGTGGAACCACGTGATTTACGTGTAAGGCCTTTATTAGGCGGCAAAAGGCCATATTACAGCCTTTACAGGCCTGTGCACGTAGTTGACAGTGTTCTAAAGCCATGGCGCCAAGGAAAACGACTTAGGACGTCGTAGTCCATTGAGAGTGGAAGGATAGACCGATGGTAACCTGCGCAGGCACGTGGAACACGTGATTTACGTGTAAGGCCTTTATTAGGCGGCAAAAGGCCATATTACAGCCTTTACAGGCCTGTGCACGTAGTTGACAGTGTTCTAAAGCCATGGCGCCAAGGAAAACGACTTAGGACGTCGTAGTCCATTGAGAGTGGAAGGACTAGACCGATGGTAACCTGCGCAGGCACGTGGAACACGTGATTTACGTGTAAGGCCTTTATTAGGCGGCAAAAGGCCATATTACAGCCTTTACAGGCCTGTGCACGTAGTTGACAGTGTTCTAAAGCCATGGCGCCAAGGAAAACGACTTAGGACGTCGTAGTCCATTGAGAGTGGAAGGACTAGACCGATGGTAACCAGCGCAGGCACGTGGAACCACGTGATTTACGTGTAAGGCCTTTATTAGGCGGCAAAAGGCCATATTACAGCCTTTAGAGGCCTGTGCACGTAGTTGACAGTGTTCTAAAGCCATGGCGCCAAGGAAAACGACTTAGGACGTCGTAGTCCATTGAGAGTGGAAGGACTAGACCGATGGTAACCTGCAGGCACGTGGAACCACGTGATTTACGTGTAAGGCCTTTATTAGGCGGCAAAAGGCCATATTACAGCCTTTAGAGGCTGTGCACGTAGTTGACAGTGTTCTAAAGCCATGGCGCCAAGGAAAACGACTTAGGACGTCGTAGTCCATTGAGAGTGGAAGGACTAGACCGATGGTAACCAGCGCACGTGGAACACGTGATTTACGTGTAAGGCCTTTATTAGGCGGCAAAAGGCCATATTACAGCCTTTAGAGGCTGTGCACGTAGTTGACAGTGTTCTAAAGCCATGGCGCCAAGGAAAACGACTTAGGACGTCGTAGTCCATTGAGAGTGGAAGGAATAGACCGATGGTAACCGCAGGCACGTGGAACACGTGATTTACGTGTAAGGCCTTTATTAGGCGGCAAAAGGCCATATTACAGCCTTTACAGGCCTGTGCACGTAGTTGACAGTGTTCTAAAGCCATGGCGCCAAGGAAAACGACTTAGGACGTCGTAGTCCATTGAGAGTGGAAGGACTAGACCGATGGTAACCTGCGCAGGCACGTGGAACCACGTGATTTACGTGTAAGGCCTTTATTAGGCGGCAAAAGGCCATATTACAGCCTTTACAGGCCTGCACGTAGTTGACAGTGTTCTAAAGCCATGGCGCCAAGGAAAACGACTTAGGACGTCGTAGTCCATTGAGAGTGGAAGGACTAGACCGATGGTAACCTGCGCAGGCACGTGGAACCACGTGATTTACGTGTAAGGCCTTTATTAGGCGGCAAAAGGCCATATTACAGCCTTTACAGGCCTGTGCACGTAGTTGACAGTGTTCTAAAGCCAGCCGAAAACGACTTAGGACGTCGTAGTCCATTGAGAGTGGAAGGACTAGACCGATGGTAACCTGCGCAGGCACGTGGAACACGTGATTTACGTGTAAGGCCTTTATTAGGCGGCAAAAGGCCATATTACAGCCTTTACAGGCCTGTGCACGTAGTTGACAGTGTTCTAAAGCCATGGCGCCAAGGAAAACGACTTAGGACGTCGTAGTCCATTGAGAGTGGAAGGAATAGACCGATGGTAACCTGCGCAGGCACGTGGAACCACGTGATTTACGTGTAAGGCCTTTATTAGGCGGCAAAAGGCCATATTACAGCCTTTACAGGCCTGTGCACGTAGTTGACAGTGTTCTAAAGCCATGGCAAGGAAAACGACTTAGGACGTCGTAGTCCATTGAGAGTGGAAGGATAGACCGTAACCGCGCAGGCACGTGGAACACGTGATTTACGTGTAAGGCCTTTATTAGGCGGCAAAAGGCCATATTACAGCCTTTACAGGCCTGTGCACGTAGTTGACAGTGTTCTAAAGCCATGGCGCCAAGGAAAACGACTTAGGACGTCGTAGTCCATTGAGAGTGAAGGAATAGACCGATGGTAACCAGCGCAGGCACGTGAACCACGTGATTTACGTGTAAGGCCTTTATTAGGCGGCAAAAGGCCATATTACAGCCTTTACAGGCCTGTGCACGTAGTTGACAGTGTTCTAAAGCCATGGCGCCAAGGAAAACGACTTAGGACGTCGTAGTCCATTGAGAGTGGAAGGAATAGACCGATGGTAACAGCGCAGGCACGTGGAACCACGTGATTTACGTGTAAGGCCTTTATTAGGCGGCAAAAGGCCATATTACAGCCTTTACAGGCCTGTCACAGTTGACAGTGTTCTAAAGCCATGGCGCCAAGGAAAACGACTTAGGACGTCGTAGTCCATTGAGAGTGGAAGGACTAGACCGATGGTAACCTGCGCAGGCACGTGGAACAACGTGATTTACATGTTAAGGCCTTTATTAGGCGGCAAAAGGCCATATTACAGCCTTTAGAGGCCTGTGCACGTAGTTGACAGTGTTCTAAAGCCATGGCGCCAAGGAAAACGACTTAGGACGTCGTAGTCCATTGAGAGTGATGAAGGACTAGACCGATGGTAACCTGCGCAGGCACGTGGAACCACGTGATTTATGTAAGGCCTTTATTAGGCGGCAAAAGGCCATATTACAGCCTTTACAGCCTGTGCACGTAGTTGACAGTGTTCTAAAGCCATGGCGCCAAGGAAAACGACTTAGGACGTCGTAGTCCATTGAGAGTGGAAGGAATAGACCGATGGTAACCTGCGCAGGCACGTGGAACAACGTGATTTACGTGTAAGGCCTTTATTAGGCAAAAGGCCATATTACAGCTTTAGAGGCATGTGCACGTAGTTGTGACGGCGTTCTAAAGCCATGGCGCCAAGGAAAACGACTTAGGACGTCGTAGTCCATTGAGAGTGGAAGGAATAGACCGATGGTAACTGCGCAGGCACGTGGAACCACGTGATTTACGTGTAAGGCCTTTATTAGGCGGCAAAAGGCCATATTACAGCCTTTACAGGCCTGTGCACGTAGTTGACAGTGTTCTAAAGCCATGGCGCCAAGGAAAACGACTTAGGACGTCGTAGTCCATTGAGAGTGGAAGGACTAGACCGATGGTAACCTGCGCAGGACGTGGAACCACGTGATTTACGTGTAAGGCCTTTATTAGCGGCAAAAGGCCATATTACAGCCTTTACAGGCCTGTACACGTAGTTGACAGTGTTCTAAAGCCATGGCGCCAAGGAAAACGACTTAGGACGTCGTAGTCCATTGAGAGTGGAAGGATAGACCGATGGTAACCAGCGCAGGCACGTGGAACACGTGATTTACGTTAAGGCCTTTATTAGGCGGCAAAAGGCCATATTACAGCCTTTAGGCATGTGCACGTAGTTGACGGCGTTCTAAAGCCATGGCGCCAAGGAAAACGACTTAGGACGTCGTAGTCCATTGAGAGTGGAAGGAATAGACCGATGGTAACCAGCGCAGGCACGTGGAACCACGTGATTTACGTGTAAGGCCTTTATTAGCGGCAAAAGGCCATATTACAGCCTTTACAGGCCTGTACACGTAGTTGACAGTGTTCTAAAGCCATGGCGCCAAGGAAAACGACTTAGGACGTCGTAGTCCATTGAGAGTGAAGGACTAGACCGATGGTAACCAGCGCAGGCACGTGGAACCACGTGATTTACGTGTAAGGCCTTTATTAGGCGGCAAAAGGCCATATTACAGCCTTTACAGGCCTGTACACGTAGTTGACAGTGTTCTAAAGCCATGGCGCCAAGGAAAACGACTTAGGACGTCGTAGTCCATTGAGAGTGGGACTAGACCGATGGTAACCTGCCAGGCACGTGGAACACGTGATTTACGTGTAAGGCCTTTATTAGGCCTCAAAAGGCCATATTACAGCCTTTAGAGCCATGTGCACGTAGTTGACAGTGTTCTAAAGCCATGGCGCCAAGGAAAACGACTTAGGACGTCGTAGTCCATTGAGAGTGGAAGGATAGACCGATGGTAACCAGCGCAGGCACGTGGAACACGTGATTTACGTGTAAGGCCTTTATTAGGCGGCAAAAGGCCATTACAGCCTTTACAGGCCTGTACACGTAGTTGACAGTGTTCTAAAGCCATGGCCAAGGAAAACGACTTAGGACGTCGTAGTCATTGAGTGGAAGGACTAGACCGATGGTAACCAGCGCAGGCACGTGGAACCACGTGAATTTACGTGTAAGGCCTTTATTAGGCGGCAAAAGGCCATATTACAGCCTTTACAGGCTGTGCACGTAGTTGACAGTGTTCTAAAGCCATGGCGCCAAGGAAAACGACTTAGGACGTCGTAGTCCATTGAGAGTGGAAGGAATAGACCATGGTAACCAGCGCAGGCACGTGAAACACGTGATTTACGTGTAAGGCCTTTATTTAGGCGGCAAAAGGCCATATTACAGCCTTTAGAGGCTGTGCACGTAGTTGACGGCGTTCTAAAGCCATGGCGCCAAGGAAAACGACTTAGGACGTCGTAGTCCATTGAGAGTGGAAGGACTAGACGATGGTAACCTGCGCAGGCACGTGGAACCACGTGATTTACGTGTAAGGCCTTTATTAGGCGGCCAAAAGGCATATTACAGCCTTTACAGGCTGTGCACGTAGTTGACAGTGTTCAAAGCCATGGCGCCAAGGAAAACGACTTAGACGTCGTAGCCATTGAGAGTGGAAGGACTAGACGATGGTAACCAGCGCAGGCACGTAACACGTGATTTAGTGTTAGGCCTTTATTAGGCGCAAAAGGCCATATTACAGCCTTTACAGGCCATGTGCACGTAGTTGACGGCGTTCTAAAGCCATGGCGCCAAGGAAAAACTTAGGACGTCGTAGTCCATTGAGAGTGGA
>JASGCC010004046.1:0-21411 GCA_030067915.1 Hydractinia echinata | reverse complement strand
GGTCGAACAGGAGCTTGATGCTACCCGGAAATAGGACATCGTTCTGTCCTAGGTTTGGAAGATCTACGAACAGATCCTCGTTCTGGTTGATTGTGGATGGTACATGCGAGATTTGAACCCTTTGACGGCGTCCTTTGATACCAAAGAGCTGCTTCGTTTCTGCGTAAGGATCGAGCTTAGTTCCGAACATGTTACTCATGCTTTATTAATAGCCGATCTTCGTTCAAATAAAAATGGATAACCCAGGATTTGTACCTGATATTGATCTTCCGGATGCTGAGGATGAGGGCCATCCAGATAGGCCTGATGATGGCAGACAACAGATTCCACAACTTCCACAAGGAGAACAAGGAGAACAACAAGGTGCTCCGGGGGCTGGCCTTCCAAGGCAGAGGAGAGAGCTACTAAAATCAAGGGTTGATAGCCTCTACGCTCATTTAAGTGAGGATACGAGGCTGATGGTCAAGCTTACTATGAGACCCTACGACCAATTTAATGTGGAGGGGAGGCGTCTTTTTTTCAATGGTATAGATATTACTGAGGCTATTTACAAAGAGAGAGGTGCTGGGTTTAGATCGACCGGAGTTATCTTAACTAATTTGAAGGTGGACCTTGTGCGGGCTATGGGTTTCTCAGACTATACCACCGGAACACCCAACAAGGGTAGGGCAGCGGCCCAGGCACTTGGGCAAAAGCTTGATGGAATTGTGACCACAAACAGGGGAGCCATTTCGATGCAAACCATACACTCGACGGAGAACGTCCTTGATGAAACGGCGCGCCTGATCGATACCTCATTTGATGGTACTGATGAAGGTGGCATCACTGAACGTGAAAGAATAGGTCTTAACCTCGAAATTCAGACCATACGGGGCGCTTTGAAGCTACTGAAAGCTGAGCTGATTTGTACGATAACGAGATCAACAAGGCAAAGGGTAAGGTGAAAGAACTCGAGAAGCAGTAAGCCAGGGCAAATGAGGGCAGGGTGAAAGAACTCGATGGGGAAATCAAGGAGCTTGAGGGTAAGATCAAAAAATTGAAGGATACAAAAGAGGCCACACAGAGTGCTCATGGCATACTTTCAAAGAAAATTTATAGTCAGCTGGGTGTCATCAAGGAGACGTTGATGAAAATTGCTGGAGATGACACGTCTTTGCTCGAGAAGCTTAAAATTTTGTTCAAGCATCGTCTCTGCTATTGGTCTACTGATAAGCACCATCGTACTCGCAGTTACGGGAGCAGCTTCAGCAACAGGCGTAGGAGGAAGTGCTGCCGGTGGTGCAGGGAAGGGGTTTGTGGAGAAGCAGCTGGAAAGGCTCGGAAAGTTCCTGAAGTACCTGGCAGGTAAGGCAGGTGCGGCACTGCCAGGGATTATTGGCACGGTTGTCTCGTTCTTTTTGAGGGTAGCGGCAACAGTCGTGGAATACGTGGCAAAGCATTTGTACATGACCATCGCGGCCGCTGCAGGGTTTGTTGTGCTCTATGTTGGGAAGGGCGCGAAGCCGTAGATCGCGAAGCTCGAGTCTAGTGTGTTGATCAACACATTAGACCTATTTTTTCAGCCATAGGTACGCTATGATGAGACCTACCCCTGTCGTGATTAGGGCTGCCTTGGTATCCTCATGCGGATTTTTCCTGACTCCTCGCATACCTGATCGGGGGTATGTACTAAATACCCCTGGTCCTCCCATTTCTTGCCTTGGAAGTTTGATATCTGCCACCACATGTCTGATGGTATGCTCGGTATGCTCAGTAGGCCCAATGGGTGCGGCATGTTTAGGAGGTGCGGCATGCTTGACGATATGCTCCATATGCTTGGGGGGCGTAGCATGCTTGATAGCCCGCTCCGTAGGCTTCACAATAGGCTTGTTATTCACATCAACCTGGACCCCCACATTGACAGTGGCAGGCGCGATCAAGATGTTGTTGTTGTACCTACAATCTTGCCTATGCGGAGGTTCATGTCCGAGGGCAGCATGTACACGCTTGACATGACGGCGAAATTTACCGGCGTTCAGGCGTATTGTAGCAGCTTCTGGAATTCCGTAATATCATGCCCCACGTTCTCTTGACGCTGTACCATAGCTTCAAACTTTTGCATCAGGATTTGCCGGGCCGTATAGTTGTCGGCACCTGAGCCGAGTAGGGATGCCTTTTCCCCTGCTTGGGACCCTAATAACAAGACCACGTAAACCCGGATACTCTCACTTAGCTTGGTCAGGCCCTCTGATGTCAAGCCTTGGCTTGTGGGGGTGATGAATTTCGGCCAGTCACCCTCAACTTGGGGCCACCATCTACCGTTGGTGAGTGACGCCGATACCGACTTGGTTTTGTAGAGACCGTTAGGGTCCGCACCATATTCACGACATACTTGCGCATACCCAGAGGTGGAGTAGGGGTTCTTATAGCGTGAGAACCCATCGTTAAAGGACATGGGTACTTTCATCCTTGCCAGGATGCGACGCATGTGGTAGTAGACATGGAACTTGAAGATGGCGTTGACGAGCAGTACGGAGCCCGTTAGATGTTTGGCGGAGATGCCCAATGCAGTGCTTGCGCAATGAGTGACAAAGTTCACCTGGATGTTCCAATAGTCCAGAGCCTGTCCTCTTGTCCAGCCCTGGATGACAGGGTCGTTCAGGTAGGTTGTTGTCACCTTGATGGAGTATTTGGTAAACTCGGGGAATGATACGGAAATGTGCGAGTCTGTAGACACGTACAGGTCTTGATGCTCCAAGTTAGTTACATCAAGTGGCCATTCACCCCTGTTGGGTGCATACTTTGCCTTCGGGTTGTAGGAGTAGATATTCATCTTTCTCTTAAGAGAAAGATGAGACAACTGTACATCACTAACATCGAGAAGCCTACGCTTTTTGATGATTACCTAGGGCAGGATACAAGGATTGCTCTGAAGTCGATCAGTATTCGACCTACGTGGCTGAACATCTACTACACAGACAATGATTTCACCATACGCAAGACAGGGCCCGATCAGAGGGGTACCCGAATAGAGATCATGAACGGTCTCTACAAGATCGAGGATTTGCGGCTATCGTGAACAGTCAGGCACAGGATAGGATCAAGCTGTTTGTCCTGAAAAATGGGCTGTGTAGGCTCCGTGTCAATGAGGGGTATACGTTGGTTATTAACACACAACTGCAGGAGCTCTTGGGCCTACCTGCTCCAGATGGTGGTAAGTACTATCAGAAGGGTGACTACGATGCCTTCTACAAAACTGACGTCTACCATCGGCTGAGACTCGTTTGCCCCCAGTTGGATGAAGACGACTGCCTACTAGATGGTAAAAAGTCGAAAATTCTGGCCTTACTTCCTACCAAGGAACTAAACGCTTGGGGAGACATGCTAACATGGAGTTTTGACACTCCGATCTACCTTCCCCTGAAAGGCTCAACAGACAGACTGGAGTTCATGCTTACGGATGAATTCCACCACGACAAAAACGTTTCGTTCACAGGACTAACGATGCAAATCCTGGTAGAATAAAGATGGCTGAGACAATGAAACTTTACCCAACTTTGCCGCCGAGTGCACCCGCACAAGCGGATATCCAGGAGGAAAGCCAAAAGTATAGACTTGACGAGATAAATGAGATTGAAAAGTACCTCCGCAATGAGATAAAGGAGCGGGACAAACTCGCAAAAAAGTTTAAGATGCATGGGACATGTATCCGATACTGTGACCATGGGTATTAGCGTGATAACGTCCGGGATCGGTATTGGTACCCTGTTATCCGGAATGGGCGTACCATTAGCAGTGGCCATGGGTGGCCTAACCGTGGCTGTTGGGGTAGGGCAGGCAGGTCTTAGGACTGCTGGGAAAAAAATGGGCGTCAAGTCGAAAAAGCATGAGAATATAAGGCTGATCGCCGAGGCTAAATTGAACTCGATAGTTGACCTGATATCAAGGGCTGTTGAGAATGGTGAGATTGATAAGTACGAGTTCAGCCTCATTATGCAGGAGAAACAGAAGTACATGGTCTTGAAGGAACAGATGCGACAGCGTTTTAACCGTATTGTGAATGCTCTCAATGAACGGGAACGTGCCCAATTAGTTGAGAAGGGCAGGGAAGAGGGTAGGAGCGACGTGTTAAAAAAACTTCAGTCTGTACAGTATGTCAGCGATATCTAGAGTCCCCACCTGCCTATTCCGCGCCTTATCTGCGCTTATAGTGGTACCCGTGATCGATTTCGCAATCGATCACTTCTCCCGTATCTCGATCTATGAGCAGGTCGCCATCATGTACGACACGTCGCTGTTTTTTAGCGAGAAGTAGTAGTAGGGAGTCAAGATTTTTCTCCCATGCAATGGTAGTACAAGGCTCGCAGTAAGGCCCGTCTGTTTGTGTTGAAGCATCCTTGCACTTGGCCTTGCTAATTGCTTCAACAAGAATGGCCTTCTTCATCGTAGAGTAACGAGGAATGTGCAGCTTCTTTGCTTCTTTTCGAAATACGTTCATGTTTATTTGTATGGTTGAACCCCAGCCATACAAACCTTTGCATCCCCGTAACGTATCGAGGAGGCTTCCTATCCATTCAAGTCTCCTGTGGCTCTTGCCCCACTCCACAATATCTTGAGATCCTTTTTTTCCTCTTCCGTAAAGCACCAGTCTATAACTCTGTCAGGGTGCCACGTTACCGGGGCCAGTTCATCCCTAATACTAGCCTTCTCCCTTTTTCTCGAGCGAAAGGCTTCGAGCAATCGAGGATCAGTACTACTGCTACACATGTCCCGGGTCACGAACCAGTCCGGAATAAACTCGAGTAACATGGGATCCTCCTCAACTGCCATGGTGCACATTTCCGGGGTCTTGAGATGGTCCGGAACAAACTCGAGCAGCCAGGAGTACTCTTGAACTGCCATGGTGCACATTTCCTGGGTCTTGAAGCGGTCTTGAACAAACTCGAGCATCCAGGGATACTCTTGAACTACCCTGGTGCACATTTCCGGGGTCTTGAAGCGGTCTGAAACAAACACGAGTGCCTCGAGTTCCCGTTCAACAGCCCTGGTACACATTTCCAGGGTCTTGAGATGGTCCGAAACATCCTCGAGTGCCTCAGGTTCCTCTTCAACAGCCATATTGCACATTTCCTGGGTCTTGAAAGTTTCTGGAACATACTCGAGCATCCAGGGATCCTCCTCAACAGCCCTGGCGCACATTTCCGGGGTCTTGAGATGGTCCGGAACAAACTCGAGCGTCATAGTATCATCTTCAACAGCCATGGTGCACATTTCCTCTGTGTCGATACCCATTTCGGATTTCTTGTGAAGTGGCCAACAACTAACACAGTTCCTATTTATGGGAATTTCCCCTATCATACGGCAAATGAGTAAGGGGGGTTTCCCGAGTTGTGCGTGCGCATGGTACCACAGGTATCGCAGGGTACCACAGGTACCATAGGGTAAGGGGTTTTAGGGGGTAAGCATGGCATGGTACCATAGGTATCGCAGGTATCGAAGGAGAGATAGGGTATCGGGGTTTTAGGGGGTAAGCATGGCATGGTACCATAGGTATCGCAGGTGCATTTCTAGAACAGAGTCACATACGCGTGTGCGTGGGCGTGCGTGATTGTGCCAGAACATACATTTTCCTATCTCTAAAGATTACAAACAAACACATGGCATCATTTTTCCTCCCAGTAAGGCCTGTGATAAGAAAATAAGTGTCTACAACAGAAAACAGAAATCATTAATCCTACAAACAAACAAAAAACAAACTTCTTTCATGTGCCATTAAACCTTATTTCTGACGTGCCTTCAATTTTTGAAGGGTTTCTGTACCTGTAAATAGCACACATTGTTATAAATACATACCTTATCAAAAGGAGACAATCCTTTGATTCTTGCTCGAAAGTACCCAGCAGCTAATAACAACTCTATAGTTTCAAACAACTTTTTTTCTTGTTCTTCGTCTTCTCTAGTTTCTACCTAAAATTGTATGTCAAGAAAATATATATTTAAACTTGGTGTTAAATTTTTATAAAATATGATAATATTCTGGCAAAACAAATTTGATGGAACTTAATATTTCTACAAAATATGTCAAATTTGTGCATAACTAACCTGTTTCCAACAATATGGTTAAGTCTATGCTTTTGGAATTATTTTTATTGTCTACTGTTTTGTAAACTTTCAATGTAACTGTCTGTAAAAGCGATGATTGCAACTAAAAATTTGAAATAATTTCTGTGGTTTCTTTATGTACAGTTAGTACGAAAAGTTTGATTAAATTTTAATTTTAATTTTACTCCTTTTAACTAGTTTTTCTGGACTTAATTCTTTCTATCCTGTCAAATTTGATGATATTTCTGCAAGATATGTTAACTATAATATTTCTGCAAAATGTTAAATTTCTGTAAAACATGATGTTACATTTTCGTACCTTAGGTGCTACATTTTCTTGTGGCTCCATATTTTCAATCTGTAGATGTATTTATAACTAAAAACAAATTCCACTTTACATATATTTCAAAAAGCAAAACAAAAAAAATTACTTCTAGTTTGTTCATTGTTAATCAGACAATATTAACACATTTGGAACTATATTTTTTTACTTGAAACATGAAACTTAAATCATGGTTTCCTGTACTTCGCTAAAACATATATGAAACACTACCATGCAACCCTAAAAAACATTGCTATATATACATGGAAAAGCACGCAAGTCTAGACAGCATCATGCAGTGTTTTGTTACAAATGCTTAGTCAAATTTGCAAAATTATAATTCCTAAGAATTTGAATTTGTTACATCAACACATCTGTTCATCCGTCAATGAGCCAAAAATGGTAGCTGCAAGCTGCAAAGGGTGAATCCAAATTTTTTTATAGGCTTACGACTAGTCATTTCAAACATGCAAATGGAGTATTTTAAAATTCATTCTAAATTAATTGCACATAATTACACTCAAAGTAAAAAGAAGTAATCTGATGGCTGTGACGGATAATAGGTTATGTACTATAGTATTTAAAAAAAAAAATTCGCTGTCAAGATTGCGTTCAGAGCTTCGATGACACTTCTGGAATAGGTTATATATTTTCACTTTTTACTGGGTTTTCCCAACTTACTGACTCAGGTTTATAATGTATGCCATAAGTGGGCACTCAAAAATCGATTTAAGATTGTAAGACGTCAAACAGCTTAGGGGTGGGTGGTTTTTGCTGATGACTTCTTTTATGAAAATCCTGTTATATCGATTATGAAAGCTTGAAAGCATACATTCGTTGAAAAAACGAGTATAGGCTTCATATGAAAGAGCTTGAAAAGTTGTCTATGAATTTTTGAGGAGACAAAAATTCATTTCACATGGAATCTTTTTTACCTAGATAAAAATTTGTTAAGTTTGGTGTATATATATATATGCTACAAAACAATGAGAAATGAAACGTGTGAAACGAGACTTACGTTGTAAAATACAGAACAATTTTTTACATACAATGGTACCAGACACGCTGCAAAAACGGAAGGAATACTTTCTGTATATACAGATTTGGTAGAAATTTAGTGTTTTTTAAAAAATATTATAGGAATATTCTGGAAGTACTGGGTGGCACGGAGGTAAAAGATATATATATTGCAAAAAACGTTATATGAATATAACATTTTACTATATAACATAAACCAATTATATACAGATCCAGATAGATGAATTCCTTTGTTTACATTTTTTGCTAAAAGCTTTTTTGGCTGTGGCATCTGCATGGCAGGAAAAAAGGGCACTAAAAAAAAATTAAACAAATAATGTCACGCTGGAATTCATCTATTTTTTGGGGTATCTGCACATAGCTCTTCAGGGGTTAATTGCTCTAATTTTTTTATGAAATCTGTGTAGTCTTTTGTAAGTTTTTGCTAAGTTAGCTTTACTTTATTAGAGATACTTGTAGCTAGTTCTTGCTTACTAAAAGCAAGACAAAACATGATATGGTAGATATATTAGTTATGCATAACTATCAACTTCCTTTTGGATCAATGTCTGGTGGTTTTAGTACTATTGAGAAAAATGATTAATTTCCCTCTGCGATAGTTCATTATTGTGACAACAGTTTTAGAAACACAAAAACTATACAAATCAATCAGAGTGCAACTCTTCTAGCTAACCAGAGCTATACTACGCGAGATTCAGGTTATCTTGGATTGGATTGGAAATCGAATCACTTTTGTTTTTCTTTTTCCGCAAGTTATCAGCCATTATTGATTTCTGACGGGAAAGTTCAGGCTGGGACTTTGAACCCGAGTTACAATCATTTGTCCCCAGGAGCCACAAGGTTCGTCTACAAGCACCACGATTCCAGGGTTTTTTTCTCTCGCCAAGTCTCTCAAGTCTCGCCGTCCTGGTATAAAAAGGAGACAAAGAGACCGGAGGTCGAGGTTGGTCTACAAGCACAAAAAATCATTTTAGGCCAAGGCCATAGACTGCTGCAGTCAAACCTGCTATAATAACGATCACCTGTAGGGGTACTTTCCACTGCTACAATATATTGTACGCAATATTGTACAATATATTGTAAGAACTAGTGTAATTCTGTACAATTATACAAAAAGGATATGAATAGTTCATAATTTAGTTTTGATAATGCTTAAATGCGCAGAAAACAAAAGACATATTCAATTCTTTTGAAATTAATTCAATAGGAACCTGCTACTAGTTACTTCAAATTTGATTTGATTAAAAATCTGATTTGATTTAAACAAAAATTGTGACCTTGGAAGTCACAATACATTGTTCTACGTGATTACATCTTGCACAAGAGAATAATATACAATTGTGTACCATATTTTTTCTTTTTAAAAACAGAAAACAAACACAAACCCACACTTTTAAACCACCAAACGAATGCGTAGTAAAGCATTTACATGTACATTACAGTTTGTAAAAATTGGAGATCACAGCGCTTGTATAATTTCAAATAGTTTCTTGCAATCACAAGTTGTGGTGAAGACTAAAACTTGTGGAATGACTAAAAAGGAAAAAGCTGTCTGGAGCGACCACGTTAGAGGCTGGCAGTTTTGCAGGCACGACCACTTTTTTAAAGTCCCCAGTTCAGTCGTCTTATACAAGTTGATATGTTAACATACAGAGGGAAGATTTAGCCCCCATTGTAAAAACCATGTCGTAGAGCGTGAGGCTATAACAGTGTAAAATAATTCGAACTTTGAAATGAACAAGAGGAGATTACAGGGTTTATACAGCATCGAAATAAACGAGACAATTCTATTGAACGAAAGAACGATGTATTTTTTTGGTACTGCTTTTGTAGTTTTTATGCTCAGCATTTGTAAACACTTCCTTTTTATCCTTTTTTTATGAAATAGCTTATAAACAGTTACGTTTTAAGAAACCCCAATTTCGTTTATGTAGGGTATGTAGGGTAACACTTATGACAAACCGACGTTTTATTCGCTCCTACTAATATCTCAAAGACGTATCAAATGCCAACCCAGAACCCAGGGAGTGACCTGTTTTTCTTTATTAGAATCAAATCTCGTGCGCTTTCAGAGATATGGAAACCTGGACGGCAAGTGGGTTCATGACAACCACCCTCCTCCACCAACCTCGATCACAGGGCCTGCTGTCCCTTTTTGTATATCTGACACATACCACACGCAAACACACACTTTGTGTTAGAAAAGGATTTTGAAATATTTGCCGTGTAACGCGATAACAGCGGTAACACCGATCAACATTCCTGGACTTTAGTTAAGGTTGGCTACCCAACTTTTAAAGTAAAGGGGTTCAGCTTTTCCTATTACTAAACGTTCAAGGTTGTAGAAAACTCTTGAAAAGTTATTCTGTCTTTCATACTTAGCTAGAAAAACTGATTTAAAGTAAACCAAACGCAACCTCATTCCCAGGATTTGTTAGGCTTTTTATATTTGGACGGCCTGGGACGATGTTGAAACAAACGCTAAAATTGAAAACAGCTACGCATAAATTCTCCCCTGCTTCATTCATTACACCTTCATTAAAAGCACTTGAGAAAACTGAAGAATTCACTTGACAGAATGGTACAAACTTTAGGTATTGCATCAAGTTATTCATAATCGCATTGAGTTTAATTATTCAAAGAGATCAAAAGGAACTCGCTTTCTGTATGATCAATGCGCATTATGAGTGGTGGCGCGACTTATTCGACGTAAAACAGATGGCAGAAGCATGGAACATGTGGTAAGTCAATGTCTTACTTTAGAAAATATATAGTCTGGTGAAAAAAATTGGACGGCCCCTTCAGACATTAAATCTCTTTAATTTAGCGCCCCTTCAATTTTTGCCCATTTTAATTCGGTGTTTTACGTATTTTTTATTTTCCGCGCAGATACCTTTGGAAATTTTTTCTTACCTCTTCACTGAAAACAAAATATTAGTGGTAGAACTCAAAAGCATTTACATTTCTTGATTAGCGTGCAACTTATTAAGAACAGTGTAAACAAAAAGGGTGAATTATACGCGAAAAAAATTCTCGAAAGGTTTTATTCATCTCCCCAATTAGTCAGTATAGCTCTAACTTACTTTAGCGCTTTGATAAGTCCCCAAAATGCTAGGAATGAACGTCCAGCAAAAAAGGTATGGAAAAGTTGGCGTTTAATCAAAGTATTACGTTAAAAAGTTGCGAATTGTGGAAACCATATGGCATCTAGGCGAAATAGTAATAGCTGCATAAAAAATATATTTTCAACCTACATCACTTATCGACTTTTAGTTTTTTTCCAGGTGATGCCTTCGCATTTTGCCAGACCTTAATTTCGCGCATTTAAACGTTACATATTTTTTTTAGAAGTAAGGGTATATTTCGGATCAACAACAGATTTTCAATGGATTTGGGTGTTCTGCTTGTCATATTCACTTACTCATCAAGTTTAAAAGGTTTGTCTCGTTGTCTCAAACTATTCCACGTCCTTTGTTTCGCACGGTATTTTTCTTTTATGATAAACGTGAACGACCATTGATAACGCCACTAGGTATAAAGACCCTGCTAACGAGGGCGACTTTTGTTGTTTGTTTTTGTCAGGAAGATGTGAAAAGAAAAGCAAGTAACTTTCTCATTAAAATTTTTCTTAGACTCCCCACCCTTTCATTTAAAAAATGTGTCGGGGCCTGGTTTTGAGATTAAACTTTGATTCCATTTTATTGGTAATGTCCTGTGTAGTAAATATTTTCCAACACAGGTAGACACGCAGCTAAATCTTTCAGAAGCAAACTTACAAGTCCGCATACGCTAAGAAGAAAAACAAGAGATGTCCCACTTGCTTCAATTCTGGGAAGCCTCGACCCGGATGCTGACAATTTAAATACAGAAATTGATAACACATACTTCCACGCTCCTATGTCTGTAACATCTGCTTCAGTTGAGAATAAATCCACCAAAACAATTTCAGCTCAAATAATAAAAAGCGGCAATCCAAATTCAAAATATAAAACAACCCAACATATCAAGGAACTATTTATAGGGAGATGCTATGAGTATCAGTTTCGAAGGAATGTATCTGAACATTATAACTGTGATAGCTTATGGAATGCATTCTTTAACTCGTTTGCGTACAAAGACCCTTGTGATGTGCAGTCTTATCACTACAAAAAATTCTTAGATATGATAGAAGAGGACATTCCAAAGGATAAGGTATATATTACTTTTATACTTCATAAATTTACATATAGAGAAAGTAAACGTGGCAAAAAAAAGTTACTGTTAATTGTTTAGTGCAGAAAACACAGCAGATTTTGGAGATGTAGCTATTTAATGTTTAATCTGCAACTTTGGTGAAAATAGAGAGAGAGGTAGATTTCAAAGTTTGTCCCCGTTTCACAAATAGTTTTGCTTTAGATTTTGAACTGTAAAAGCGCCTTTTTATAACCAAATAATGCCATATTTATTTCCAAAATATAGCTAAAAACATTTAAAAGTTATCTTTTGGATTTGAAAAAAAAGCTCAGTAAAGAATTAATCGCTTTTATTTTATAGGCTTTACTGTGGTCTGGATCGAGAGAGTTAGCTCATAAGTATTCCGATTTTTTGTTTACAAAACGTTTCACAACCCTAGAGGACACTATGGCAGGGTAAGAAATCATTTTATCCCTTTCCAGGTAATTTCGTCCCCAAGGCATATTGTACCTATTCATCAAGATACAAAATAGCCTGGGAACGAGGTTGATCACTGGGGGCGTTGTTAGAGGGAGCTTTTTGAAAAATCATTTCTCTTGATATGTTTATGCAGTTATAAACTACCGGTAACTCGAACCTTTAGGAGACTGAGGAAGATAGTTCGACTTCTCGAATGTTCGAGTTAAACGAAGCTCCCGTTAAGTCGAATTAAGTCTAAAATAAGATTATAATTCGAGTTAAAAGTGATTTTTTGAACAGGTGGGGCACAGTTCCCGGGAAAAATTTCAATCTTGGCTATGAAAATGGCATACAAGTCCCTAAATTGAATTTCTATTGACAGACAACATTATCTATTTCTATTACATCTAGAGCTAATAAAAACTAAACTGATTTCCTTTTCTCGAGTAAAAAAAAGTTCAAGTTATCCGAAGAAATTAGCCTCAGGGGGACGAAAAATAGGTTGAGTTAACGAATGTTCGAGTTATCCGAGGTTAGAGTTAACCGGAGTTTTTATAAGAAATTATTAACAAATGTGCAAGGGACATGTGCAAGAAAATGGTTCGAGATATTAAAAGTTCGAGTTATCCGGTGTTACCGGGAGCTGACTGTATACTTATCGCACTTAACAAGTTTTAACCTAACTTTTGTGGGTTTTGTGTAGATATCTAGTCAACGATATGAAGTGGTGTGGAAAGCGAGACTCTCCTGGGATTAATTTTAAAGAGTGTCCATGGGAATGTTCGATACAGACACCGTATTGGTCATCTGCCAATCAAAGGGTATGTTTTTTGTATGCATCAAGCTCACACAATTATACAACTTGTTCCTACTAAAGTTAGCTATTTACGCTAGTTTTTGTTCTATGGATGGTAGAACACCCAAAAAAGAAAATCAAAAAATGAAGTTATTCTTTTTCATCTAATAACACTTTTCTTCGCCTTTTTAGCGAACTTGGCAAAACTATTCACTAAACTATACTTTTTGTTCTCGTTCTTAATTTCGTTGAAATAGGAATCCATAACTGTTGCAGTTTATTAAAACTTTCTCCAAAATATTTTACCGTTGGTATTCTTTCTTTCTTTTTTGTTTTGTAATTACAAAATACTCCTTTGTGAGTATACTGTGACATTCTTATTCTCAAGATTCTTTGGCAAAAACCTCCAGGTTTATCTAGGAATAACAATGCTACAGTGGTTATGTTCAAATTTCACACACCGAAAATGTTCAAGCGTTAATTTTGACACAATATAACGCTTTTACTGATTTAAAAATACCTACTTTCTTTTAAAAAATTTTTTTTATATACTGTCTTTCTGTGGTCACAAGCATATTTTGTTCTGTTTTAGTTTGCAAAAAAGATACGAGGTGTTGTACAAATTATTTTAAATGGTACTAGACAACATTTAAACGATGGGCGAGTATATCCGTCGTATATGAAGAACAGGTATAAGCTTTTTCGTCATTCATTACTGATGCGATATACGAATAAGTTGAGGGTTCAACCTCGTCCCCAGGGTCTTGTCGCCCCTGAGCCGTTATTACGGGAAGGAGGTTGTTGAGAGCTGTGCACATGTAAATTTTTCTTGTCCGGAAACTATTTCAACAAGTGGGGATCAGCCTTTAAGCCATTCTTTTCAGTATAAATAATATGTAATGCTTACCATTTTAGGTATTATCTGGGTCCCTACATCATTCCTGAGTTTAGAAAGGAAAATATAAGAAATGTGAAAATTATCGTCGCACATACTTTACATTTAAAACCATTGTAAGTGATTGTTTTGTTCTTGTTGAAACTTTATTGGAGTAAAAAATGTTGAAAAAGATTTTCATCACATATAATAATTTTTCTTGGGCAAATATTTTTTTCCATCTTAGAAATCCTGGTTAGCGTCACTATTCTATATAAACAGTAAAAACACTTAAGATAACTTTAGATTGTAATTTTATTTACTGTTCTTTTTAAAAAAAATAATTTTTCGAACAAAAACTTTCCTTTTCGACAAAATTTCGTCACTTCGTCACTTGAAGACTTAAAGTTATCAGTAGTAAGATTGTAGATTGAATTTATCCTTATAATAATGTATACCATAAGAATCTTGTGATCTTTTTACCATCTTTGCTGCCTTTTTGCACAAACTTACAAACCTAGGTATTTAATCTAGGTATGTTATATACCGCCCCTGTCCCGCCCTCCCCAAAAATATCAATCATAAGAGGTCCTTTGTAGATTACACTGAACATGGCTGTTGTATGTATTAGTATATTTTTGTTTTTGTTTTTGATGCAATTTCCTACTGCAGTCTTAGTTTGATGGGGTCTCCTTAGAAAAAATATAATTTAAATATTTAGAGAGTCGTGCAATGAGAAAACTGTCAAGCTGATTGTAGAAGACATCAAGAAAAAAGACATTCCAGTGGACTGTGTTGACGATACTGAGTAAGTATAAGTGGTGTAAAAAGTTTGGTCCTGAAGCAGATGGATTTATAATTGTCCAACTTATTTTTAGTACGGTGAAACACATTCTGTGTGTAGATGATCCCCTGTCTAATTCATGTTTAATTCCAAAATAATGAAAATTCTAAAAGAACAAGGAGAGCTTAGAAGCCTTTGGAAAGTCAATTGGACGAACAGCAACACTTTAATCGACTGCATCGTAGCTGTTTTAAACAATTATTGCGAAAATTAGCATGAGTGGTATCAATGTTTTCTTAAAATTTGCTGGTGTGATTGAAATTGTATTGGTAGTTGTAATCGGTCTGCGTGCAGCTTAGTAATCTGAATGTTTATGAAGCAGCAGATGTGATTGATGTACTCTTGGCAACTATTGTGAGCACAACGAAAGGCAGAATAAAAATGAACATTTCTTCATTGGGTATAAAATGATGAAAAACAAGGAAATAGATAAACTTGTACATTAGAAGAAAATAATAAAGAGAAACAAGATAAAACAAACAAACAAACAAACAACAAACAACAAACAAACAAACAAAGAACCATGGGAACACCATTTTGCATGTGCAATTCTTAAGTTTTGTATGTTACGGCGTGCTTTTCGTTATAGATAACAATCACAAATATAAGATACATGGTGATCGATTAGATAGTGACAGCAATGTCTCTAAAAAGCTGAAAGCATATTTTCTTGAGTCTGCTGTATGGAGTACCCTAGGATGAATGACATTCCAAGATATAATAGGTAATAAATGTCTAGATTGACATTGATAGGGTGAGAAAGATATGAAGATTTAGTTCAAGAGTTGTTTGTGTGAAAAGGAAAAAAAATTTAACTGGAATAGAACTGGGATAGAATTTATCTTCACGAAGAAAAAAACAAGCGAAGTTTTTCTTCTGTGAGCAGTAATGAAATTAGCTTGCAAGGTTGGAAGAAAAAGGAAGGTTATAAAATTCCAAATTCTTTAAACCAACAGGTAAACAAAAGCAAAAAGTTAGCAGTTAATCATAATTTTCTGTCAACCTCTATTCCCTTACATCGACATCCCAAAGTCCGTAGCATTAAGACCCGGTAATTCCTTCTTTCCAGACGCATTGTTCACAAGTGAAAGTAAATAGAGCCAGCCAAAGAGACTGATCTACAATATAAAGAAAGTTTAAGTGCACTGGAATCTTATGATTTTAAAATATTAACAACTATTTCAGACACTAGATGTTTCCTCGATTTATAATATTGACGACAGACAAATTTTTGAGCGCGGGTATGAATTTTTTACATATTATGTTTTGTGAACTGCAGATTCTAAGAATGAATCGTGTAACACCAATAGTTGAATCTATAATAAGTACAAGAACTGGTAGGAGGCCTCATTTGTTAAACTATTCAGAAAATGAAATTAAAATAGCCCACGTTAGCTACAACACCCCACGTTAGCTACAACACCCCACAACAATATTGAGACAATGGCACTTTTTGGGCCATATTACACTTTCTAACACGACCGCTTTACGGAATAATCCAAGTCCAGCCAAAAAGGCCCCCGAAATTTGGAAAAATCGTCACGCTGATGTCAGCAACAATTAGCACATTTTGAGAGTTGAGATCTAAGCAAATAACATAAGATTCTAACTTCAAAATACGCTGTAAACATCGACTCCGCTGTAAACTTTGACAAGTTCAAATTGTGTTAACTTGGTATAGAAATGACATACATAATTAGCTGTGGGGACGATCTTCGAATTTTGCCGTCTTGTCTCAATATACTTTGTGAATGTTTGTATCAACCCAAATTGCAATGCATATTTTACACCAAACATTACGTCCGATAATGTGTTTGTTTATATTAGACTGTACATAATGAATTCAAGTCATGGTTCAAAAACTTCTAAATGATCTTGAGGATGTGCGAAGAAACTGATAAGAAGAAACTGATAAGATTGAGATGACGCGACTGCTTAAAAATGTCCTTAACGGAGCCTTTACTGAGTGAGGGCGAAAGGGTTTAAACGGTGAACTCAAAACCCAGTGCGATAGACTTAAACTACTACAAAACAAAATGATCTTCTATTCCACAATAGCAAGATTAGAAAAGCTGAAGAAAAGGTGAAGAGACTACAGGTGAAGAGAGCACATCCTGAGGTATCAGAAATGGAACAGAGGGCATGGAATAGGGACCTTATACCAAGGTCAAGGATAATCTTGAACTATTAAACGATGAACGCGATGTCGGACGTGAAGCTCATGGATTGCTGTCGACCCAGGCTCAGAGCCAGGTTACACTGGAAAGGTTGTGGATTTTGTAGCGCAGCATCTGTATCTAGCACTTGAAGGCATTGTGGCTCTTGCTATAGGGTACGCAAGTAAGACAAAAGATCGTTGAGATTTAGTATACTGATGAAGTACAAAAGACAGTGATGTAGCGATTACCCTGCCATATATACTCGGTTGCCCACATGAGCTGAGTATTGAGATAATACAGCCTCTTAGCTATTTTTTCAAGTGATGGATCAATATGCCACTTTCTACCGTAGTTTTTCCAAGACATGCCTTCAGTGAACTGTGCTTATCTGCTTTCAAAGCGTGTCGATATTGTATCCAAGGTAATCCTGGGAACATATTTCCTTATGGCCCCGGAGAGCACAGCAAGTCCTAGACCTGACGACGCTTGCAATGTTTTAAGCGGGTCGCATATGAGACATTGTTGTTTTTGTTTATCATGTTCGCAGTAGAGCCACCTCCACACTCCTTGTATGTGGATTTTCTCGTGCCGTGGTTGCATGTAGAGCCTTCTCCGCATTTTTTGCAGTTGGATCCCCTGGTAAGTAAGTAAGTAAAATATACTTTCAGAGCTTATCCATTTACAATAAAATGGCTCTTTATCCAAAAAAATAAATTAGAAATATATTATAAATAAAATACGAATAAATAATGATAAAATATTATTAAAAGTAGTAGAGCAAGAGAGACAAAAAGAATATCACAGCTAATTCATCACATAAAATGAGGCGTACGAGATAGAGGAAAAATATGCATTGGCCAAAAGTGATTAAGATATAAATCAGAAAAAAATTAAAGAATAATAATAAAAAAAAAATATAAAAAAAAAAATGAAAAAAAATAAATCAGATCCATGAGGGCAGATTTCGCAACCTCCACAATCTTTACATTGTGATTTCCGTCTACCATGAAGGCATCTGCGTTCCTTTGAGGACTTAGCGTTATCAAGGCATTTGATGCACATCTTTGTCGTTGTTCATTCCCCTTGGTTCTGAAATTGTCTAGAGACAAAGAGTGTTCATATTTTTTACATTGCTTTGATTCTGCCATGGTGTTTGCCTACAGGCTAGACACAAAACTTTGCTGGACACTTGTGTATACTAAATAAACCATATGTAACCGAGGATTGCGCCGAATCATGCGGTGATCAGCACAAACCCTTGCTATCCTCGTGATCCTCCACCTTTCTTATCAAAGCTCTTGCAGGTACAGGGTGGCACTATATCTGTGGTAGTTGACTTCTTCTCAACTTTTGGAGGAGATTTTGCCACTGACTTTGGTGCCTTACCATCGACTTGAGTACTGGGGTTTACCGTGGAAGGTGCTATCAGGATGCTGTTGTTGTTCCCCTGGATTTTGCCAATAGGAAGGTTCATGTCCGAGGGCAGCATATGCATGCTTGCCATCACAACGAGTCCACTCGGGCTACTTAAGGCCAGTCCTTTTTTATTTCAGAGTCATTTTCAATAAATCAAGTTATAAAGATTGTGGCATAATTTATTGGCCACCATAATAGTAAAACGCAGAATTCAACTTTTGTGAAAAATTTTGATGACGTCATATGCCATATGCTATTCATATAATGATATGGTGGCCAATAAATTATGCCAGATTCTTTATAACTTGAGATATTGAAAATGGCCCTCGAATAAAAAAGGACTGGTCTTAAGTAGCCCGAGCACAGTACTTTTGGCATACTGCAGCACCTTTTGAATAGTGGTTATATCTCGTCCTATATACTCTGCTCTCAGCACTATCAATATAAAGTTTTGTAGCAAGATTTGTCTCGCTGTATAGGGAGGCTTTTGCTTGTGCTTGTGTGCCAAGCATAAGCACCATATACACTTTTACAGTCTCGCTAAGCTTGTTATAAAGCCAAACTACATTCAAGGGTGTAAAAAAGTGGAACTTTTTGGTGTACGTTAAAAAGTCACACTAATTAATTTCGCATAAATGCCCTCAACCAACCTCGTCCCCAGGGTCTTGCGGCCCCTGAGCCGTTATCAACGGGAACGAACGAGGTAGGCCCTCAAAGCAATTCGCACTACTAAAAAAAAAAGAAGTAAGATTCGCACTAATAAACTTTCCATGGTCAATACGAAATCAGTTTTCAGCGCAATACAAAATGGTAAGAAAAATGTTTTCAAACCATTTTCTGCATCCCCACTATCAAAATCTGCCGACATTTTTCAGATTTGATACTTTGCCTAACTACTCAGGGGCAAAGAGACCCTAGGGATTTGATTAAGTCGTGCGCCGGGAAATCCCTTTTCAGAAAAGAAAGCGAAAGCAAAATTATAACCGGGGGTAATTAGTCAACTAATATATTTTTTGCTCTCTAAAATGCGAAGGTAAAGAACAAAAAAAAACTCTAAGAAGTATTTAAATTTTATTTACTGAGTTCAAAAATTTATTTTTGTATTGATGTAATTTAATTACTCCTTCAAAAGTTAGTTTGTTTAACACCCTAACACTTGATTATTTAAAGGCTCTGCTGTTTTTAAAAAGGACACAATAAAATAAAGATGGCGCTTGTGTAGTGGCAGTGATTCGCTTCCAAAGTACTGTGTGTAATCTGAAATACGTTATTATAAGCGTTTTATTTATAATCAACTTGTTTTAAGTGACCCAGGAAGTGCGAGAAATGCTTCTGTGTGTATTCAATTTTTCCTACCAACTCTTTCTGTGTCAATTGTGTTAGTGTCATTATTAGAGTTCTTTTAGGTTTATTTCTCTTAGAAGGGAAAAGTTACCTCCTGAGCGAAATAAGTCAAGCTCCGAAGGTTGAGAATATATCAAACTCAAGAAAACAACTTTTATTTTGCTTGAAAAACTGCTTTTTGGCGAATATTACTAAATAAAAGGAACACTTGTCGAAAAAGCCTGTATATAGCTAGCTAAGGGTGAGCTCGGGCGATTTCCTGACCTCGCCCAGATTATTACCGAAATACAAATTTCAATTATGTTGACTCAGCCACTAAAAAGGCAACTTTAGAAGTATTACAGAATTGTGTGACATCATAGATGAATTCCATTGTTTACATTTCCAGTGATAAGCTCCTTTCAGGCTGGCAGCTGTGTGGCAGAAAAAAAGATGGTGGTGCTAGGCTAACATATTTTCAGTCTATTTCAACACACAAAGGCATTTGTTAGGACCTTAAATGAATTCAAATAAACCAGAAGGTATCAATCTACACTCAATAATAGTTTCAACCTCAAACGATGTTTCTGTGAGAAGAAATTGACTACAGAAAAAGACCTCTCTTTACCAAATCCTACCATCTTTTTTCCTGCCACGCAAATGCCAGGGCCAAAGAGCTTACTGCTGAAAAGTATATAAACAAATAACGTTATGCTGGAATTCATCTATTAACTATATATTTATCGATCAAACTGTATCAAATAAAGCCTGTTTAAAAATTCTACCCAACAAACTTTCGCTACAAAGTCTGGTTGTGATACCATCACAGTATATCTGCCATTATGTTTTCCGCCAAAGTTATATGCAGGACTTTTGGGATATAAGGCTGAGTGTTGTACCTTTAATCAATACTCTTACCACTAAGAAAAGCATATTTGACTCACGCAGTTCTTGTTAATATAGACGAAATAATGTTGACATAAATTCTGTGTTTTTCCCTGCGCTAATAATTTCCTGCACAGTTTCAAGATACAACATTGATGCTGTATATACGGTATATTTTTGAATTTTTAAAATAGATGCTTTATGAAAATATTGAAAACGCAGACATTTTTACAGCGTTGGCACCCTTGTAGATAGAATGTTAACAAATTATCTAAAGGAAGGGAGATTTTGCAAATAAAATTTTGTGGGAATTATTTTTGCAATTAAGAGGCCTAAAAAAATTAACAATTTTATTATTTCCGTGATTGTTAGATGTTTACGTTAGATGTTTGACACATAAACTTTTTGACAATTTATAAGCAGGTGTCTATTAAAAATATTACCACTTAGCTTTAAATCCTTTTAAAATTTCATAAATTAAGTGTAAATTATATACCTAAAAAGGCTGGTTGAAAAAGCATCAGCAAGTATATGTATATGCATGTTGCTTAGGCCAGGGGTGCACTGCATGGTCAAATTAGGTATAAAAAGGTTAAAAAAAGTCCTTGGTTTTAGTAGTGTTTATGTTTTCAGAGACAAAGTGAAATTTTATTCCTTTTTTGGTTTAAACAATGGTTAAATTCAGTTAAATCTGTTTTTATACAGCATGATCAGGGGTTATCTTGTGATGAAATAGAAAGTGCTGAAGTAACATTTTATATTGTGATCCACACGCTGGTGAGGCAGAAACTCAGAGAGAAACCTTTGGGGTATTAATTGAAAATTGTTTTTACCTGTACTCCAATAATTAACAAATATATATCTATAGCAAAAAATAATATTTTTTTTACTAGTCAATAAGCCCGTGAAAAAATCCATGTATAGGCAAAAAAAAAAAAAAGGGGGCCCTCATTTAAATTTTGATGACGTCAGCAGTGTCCTGTACATATACACATAATTATTTTTAGAACTTTGTTAAACTGTAGAATCTAATTGTGAAGA
>JASGCC010004045.1:0-21424 GCA_030067915.1 Hydractinia echinata | reverse complement strand
AGATTGTGTGTTCAATAGATTATTAATGCCAACGTGAAGCAAAACAATTTCGGGTTTGTCTTCCACCAGTGTAGGCTTAGAATAGTAATCTAAGCGACCTATTGTGGCTCCCGGAAAAGCTTTAAGCTTAAGATATCCATCTTGTATAGAACTATTCATTTCTCGAATTTTCATGCCATTAGGTATACTATCGGAAATTATACGTATTGATTGTTGTGGCTTATTTGTATAAAACTGTTCGCGTTCAGGGTGCTGATTAAGAACTGGACTGGGTCGTCTTCTTGTAGATGGTTGAGGATGAACATTATCATTTATTATTTTTAACGTTTTTATTGTTCATAATATTTTATAATTTTTTACTAATACATACATTTTAATTACTACAAGACGCATATTGATAACAGGTTTTTTACATTTACTGTAAATATTTCTAAATTGCTCATCCTGTATAAACATTCGTTAAATAAATAAAAAATAAATAAATAAACAAGAAATTTAGTATCACGGAACAGATTTTAGCCAAACCTATGTATGTTGTTTGCCTTTTCTTTTTTTTTTTTTAGTGGTACCAGAAGCAACATTTGCGTACCAGAAGCAACTGTTTCTAAATTAATTCGTCATATGTCTGCTATCGCTTTAAAACATACATATTCTGTCTTACTTCAAAACTAAAAATATTAAATAAATTAATTAATAAATGAATATAGTAAATACTCATTCATCAGTGCCTCCAACTTTCGAAAGAGAGTTGGTCAGATGAATGTCACTCAGGCTGTATTCGATCTTTAGTGAGCGTGAGCCTCTTAAACACAGCAATGTCGATCGGAGAAGGCTATACGATAGCTTCGTTCGTATGAAGTCTGTCACTCTTTGGGATGTTTCACCTCTTTTCTCAGCCATCATCTCGCACAAACGTTTGTAAAATGTTTTACACTCACGACCCATGCCACCACTCGTCGAAAACACCAAAGGCGTGAAGGTACCGTTCTCGATGTTGTTGACACGTTCATTGTAGTGCCTTTTCTTCTCCCCTTCATTCCTTCTGAAGCATTTTTCGAGCTCCAGACCCCTGTACCTCCGAGCGTTTAGGTCAAAGACCCTTATATCAAAAATGCTCTTTTTCCAGGAGTCCAGAAACCCGTAGCGCTGATGTCGAGTCGCGCTTCTTGGCTTCTGTTCGCTGTCCGGTGCGTCAGGTGTTCACCATCCATTTCGACCAGCCTTGGTTCCCTTCTAACGTCAGGGCAGACTTCGTTTAACATGATTGACGTTAAATCACGAATTTCGTTATGTCGTAACGTAACGAAGACTCCCTTCTTGCACGATAACGCGTGTGCTATGTCGAAACGGCTTCCGCATACACATTCCGTTGGAAGTCTTGGAAGCGACCAGCTATACCTGATGCGTAAGGCGTCTTGAAATTGCTCCTTGTTGAGCTCGTATCCAAACTCTTTGATCGGCAGATTTGTTAACCAGTTGGACGCTCCAACCATTGAGTTCGCCTCGTTGGTTCTTTTCTGCTCGTCACTCATCCTCGTTTGTACTTCCTCTAACATTTCTTTACTCCGTTGGCGTCGTTCGTTTTTGATCATGGCGGAACTTTTTGCCACTTCTTCCTCTTCTTCAGACATCCCGAGGATTTCGTTTTGTAGCTTTCTTGTCAGGGCTTTGGAGTTGTCGTGCTCGATTGGGGCTGTCTGACATATGTTTTTGAGTCCTAGACCACCAAGTCTTGGAGGCAATGTCAACAGCTCGCGCTCATTGTCGTTGATGGTCTTCCCTCCAGTGATCGCTGGGATGAACTGATGCCGTATCACGTCCTCGATAGGCTGCAGGTATCTCTCAAAGCCAGGTATCGTTCGGATGAAGTAAGTAAGTTTGTGTTGGTATCCGCTGACGTCGCATGCGTATGCCGCTTGTGGTTGAGTCACGGCGATTCGGGTTAGAAGAGACAATTCCTCTGACCATTTTTCCACTAGAGCTTTACAGTATTTTTCTTTGTAACCTTCACTTCCAATCACCGCGCCCAGATGTCGTTCACCTTTTGTTGTTATTTGGATGTTGGTTCCCCGGAAGCTTTCCATGGCTTCGGCCAAATTTCGTTCTTTGACGATTAGCCAAGATTTTTTTGGTTGAGGGAAGTAACCAAAATGGGGTCCTTGAGTTGCAAGGTTATCCCACCAGGTTCGTAATGATCTGCATTTCCCTGTTGCAGTTATGTCGTCAGCATAGGCGGCCATCTGGTCCTGTTCCACCATGATCGACATCAGTTCGTCCAGGAGAGGTGTTATTCCCGTAGCGTAGACTGCCATGCCGATCGGATCACCTTGGGTTGTTCCCTCTTTTGAACTTAGCTTAACTCTATGCCCCCAATAACAAATAACCTGGCTGGTGTGCGGTAGCAAATCGTATCATAGTTTGCGAAGACTGGGCATACCACTTTGACGTTGTGTAGGAGGGCTTGTCGATTGATGTTGTTGAACGCATTTGATGCATCTACCAGAAGAACCGCCTCTGCTTCTTCACTTTCGAACACTCTCCTCATAGCGTGGACTGCAGCCTCTCCTCCTGCTTTTTGGCCAGAACACATTTGCACTCTACAGCTCGAAGTAATGATGTCTTTCTTGATCACCGCCATCACCGTTTTACCACATATTCTCCGCAGTACTTCACCGACTCCGATTGGTCGAACACCGGGTTGCTTGTCTAACGGGACCAGTCTGCACGCAATGAAAGCTTCAAGGGATTCGTCACTGAGACTTTCCGTACAAAGACTCTTGGTTGCATTCGCTATCGCGATCCTAAGATCTTTCCCACAATCACCGTACATTTTTGATGTCAGGATTCTTCTCCATCCATCTGAATCTAAACCCGATGGTCCAGAGCCTCCTTTGGTTTCGAGCGCTGCTTTCATGACCAGTGATTCGTCAATCGCCTCGAACACTATCGGGTTCACTCTTTCGCAAGGACCTTCCAACTTGTTGTTCTCGTTTGCGTCTCTTGCTTCGGGGTGTTTTTCTCGTAGTAGACTGATGGTTTCGTCGTTTAAAGGCAGTATCCCACTACGCATGTTGTTCGTCACGATCTTGATAGCGCCATTCACGTCACCCTCTGCATCTTTTCTTTAAACATTTTCGAGACCGTTTCGATGTCTCTCTTGTCTGTTGGTTTCGGCAGCCTTGATTGAATCGTAGCTGCTTCGTCTATAAGGTCTGCAATGTTTCCCTGGTGCCATATCTTTAATCGCCTTTCCAATGATTCTTTATGGTCCTTCGCTTTTGAGGTCCTGCTTGGTTTTCGCAGAAGCAGGGCGGGCATGATATGGATAGCTTTCAATGCGACAACTCTTAGTGGACTCTTTTCCGTCCATGCATTCGTTAGTCGAGTTACTTCTCTGATGAAATCTTTTCCTGCTCCTCCACTGGGTAGTTTGAACAGGTACACGATCCAGTACACGATCTTCTCGTAGCTATCTTCAACCATTTTTGTGAAGTCGCTACCTTTCAATTCAACCCAATAGTATCTCTCTGGCTCCACGTTCATTTCAGGCTCGATCGCATTTCGTTGATTGTTGGCTGTTTGCGATGTCGGAGGTTCTCCTACTTCAACTCTGTCCGCTACAACTTTACACTGCCTTTGGTGTTGAAGTGCGCCTCGTGGCGTACGAAATCGTTTCCCGCATTTTATACCCGGAACTTCTGCTTCAGCTTCTGTACTTGATGGGGTACTCATTGTCAGCTATTTATCCTTTATTTTTTTTCAGCAATTCATTGCGTTAAAAGGAAAGTTTCACAAACAATTTCGTTAATTTTCACGATCAAGTTTTACGAGCGACGGTTAAGCTTTTTATTTCCTTGACCTAGTTGAAAACTTACTTTTTCTTTCGTTGAAAATTCACTTCTCTCTAATAAACCCGCCTTTTTTCGTAGATTGAACAACTGTACGCTTTTTCTTTCATAAGAATATACTTTACGGCTGGGATTTCTGATTAAAAACAAGAGGTCTATTCTTTAGGTCAGTAGAGTAGTAAAATAATGACCAGCCTGGTTAGAATTTTCGTAATCAAGGCATAGTCATAAGAAAAAAAGATAGTCTGGACAGTAACAATAGGCCATTGTTCTATCGTTTTGTGGCTGTTTCTAAACTCGGGCCCATTCTCTCGAATGCATCAAAATCTAAAATGGCGGTTTTCTAGCATGTTCGTTAGGGAAATCGAAAGTTTTGTTTGCTAACATTGGTTTTATTTTGGAAATTTACTTCGAAATTGTTATTTGATACGTTGAAAGTTGTTATGCCTGGTGCTAATTGTTCTATTTACGACTGTTCAGTCTCACGTCGACCAGAGTATAAGGGTTTATCGTTGTTCAAAGTGCCAGCTGGAAAAAGCGATTTCGACAAGAATTGGAGGGATAAACTAATCTCAATTATTACTAAAGATCGCGTGATCGATAATTCACTTCGTGGTCAAATTGAAAAGTGTAATTTACATATTTGTCAACGTCATTTCAAGGAGGATGAGTACTACAAACATAATACAAAAGCAACCCTTAATCCAGGAGTTTTACCAACACTGAATTTACCAACAAAAAGTCATCCTTCATCTTCCACCATCACCAAACCTCGTGATTCTGCTCCACAATAATAAATAAAAGGGAACTTTTTTTATATGCATCAACTACACAGACTTCATCATCATATTACAAATCATTTGATGATTTTAAAAATCGTGTGAGTTCTTTGAAGTTGAACAGTTGGGTAGTATATCTCAAAGCTTTTTCATGATGATTTAGATTGTGGGTTACACTTGGTACCAAAAATTACAAATGAACACATTTCTTTGACACCCTTTTCAGTCATGAATGTGCGACTTGCAGCTCAAGTGTTGAGCGAATCTGTATTTCAAGCTTTACAGACATATGGTCCACCGGATGCAATTGGTACGGCCACATATTGCAGGATGTTGGACAAATTTTTTGACTGTATGAATGTCAGAAATTCTGTGGAATGTGTCAGAAAACAAAAACCATTTCTAAAACCATATGAAAACCTTGATGATGAACGTTTCACATGGTTGATTGATACCTTCTTAAAATACTTCACCAACTGGAAAATTTCTATCGCTGACCGAAATGATGCTCAGTATACCGATAATGCTAGAGCGAATATGTTTATTTCTTGGCAAACCTATGAGGGACTTCAATTGACCGTTTACTCCAGTATTGAGCTCATAAAATACTTGCTATCTCAAAATGTACCTTATGTATTTACCGAAAGATTTTGTCAAGATCCACTTGAAAATTATTTTGGCCAGCAACGGTCAATTGGACACCGTAAAGATAATCCTTCACTTAGGGATTTTGGTTACAACGACAATACAATTCGTACATCAAAATTATTTCGACCGATAGCTGGTAACTGCCGCAATGATGACCCTATACTCGCTACAATAGATGTTGAGACTGTTCCATGCCGTAAAAGAAACAAAAAGAACTAACTTGTACACAACGAACTAATTAAACGGCTATTTTTATAGCCACACATTTGAAAAAACATATTTTTGGTATTAATCTTGCTCATGAAGTTGCTGCAATGTGAACTATTTTTGCAAGGTACGTATTTTTTCAAAAATTTTTATTTGCCTTTATTTTTTTGAAGTTTTCAAATTTTTCAGTTTCACGGTTTTTGGCGATGATAAAATTAGCTTACTTTATTTTCTTTTTTACTGTAATCTTAGTACCTTAGGCAGAAATTTACGAGATTTAATTTAGCGATTAATGAAAAATTAGAAAAATATTGAAGAAATCTTTTTTGTGTGATACATAAACTTTCAAGAGCTGAAAAACCCCAAAAATTATTTTGACTTTTCAAAACATTTGCGAAACATTGTATTGAAAAAATTATTTTCTTCCTTCCCAAATTTTAAGCGAAAAGAATCAAAATTCACGAAATCTGCTATATATAGGGATGAAGTTCAACATATTTTTTCTATACAACAGCAATAAAAAATAAGTGCCTTACCATAGATATGAAATTCTGGGATACAGTATCCTTCTAAAATATAAAGTTTATATGCCATTTGCCATAATAATGCTTTTTTCAAGTGTGTGGCTATAAAAATAGCCGTTTAATTAGTTTGTATAAGAGGTTCAATGACCTTTGTCCAGTGATACAGATGATTTTTTTATCTCGGTTCGAAGTGATCTGGTCTTCTTTTTTTTCGAGGCAATTTTATGTAGTTCAATTTTATCTTTCACCAAAGAAAACGTTCGCACACGGATGTAAAGTGTTATCAAGTGATCCAACAAATTCAACGCTATTTCTTTTTCAACTTTTTCAGCAGAAATATTTCTCAATTTATTGAAATTACACAAAATGTATGAATTTTCCATAAGTTTTGATACCATTTTTTTGCTGTCTATTTGTCTACCAAAATTAGCTGTTGATTCGCGAAATGATGTTTCGACTTCGGTAAATATTGCATGAACTTCTGGGATAGACCGCCTCTATCCTTAGCTTTTATTAGGACATCACTTTCGCAACTTTCATCGGCCGATTGCTTGCCAACTATAAGTATGTTCAAACATTGAACACCCAACATACTCTGTGTAGCTTTTGAACGTCTCAATCGCCTGTACATTGTGGAAAAGACATAACCACTCAAATATTTTATGATATTGATTTCCTTGGCACTGTAACATGGTTTCGGAAATTCAACGGTGTTTTCTTTCACAATAGAACCTGTGATATGAGCCAAGACATGATTTGCTACCTCACAACCAAGTAGAACTGAACATTTCCGTGATAATTTCTGAAAGATGACTTCATCTGCTGATATACATTTGTAAAATTTTGGATAAAATTTCTCAGCATTTCCCTTGAATTGACCAATTACATCACGAACATACCTTATAGTCAGAAATTTTCGCGACATTTTAATTTCGCGATAAAAATTTTGGGACAATTTCGCGATTTTTATTTTCGCGATTTGTTGCCTTGAATTTTTTTCGCGACATTTAATTTTCGCGAATTTCATAGAGTTACGGAGTTGAGGAAAAACAAAATATGATTTTTAAGTACGTTTTTCTACTCTAATAATGACATCTGTAAAAGGAAGCTTTTTTTTATAAAAGGTCAATGTTATAATCAATAAGGTAGCAGAAGAACCTTTATTTTTGATCAAGCGAGGATAGTACAACCTTTCAAACTCGCCTCGGCGTTTGCCTAAATAATGGTATTGACGTTAATAATGTGCCTATACCGGTTGAAAATCGAAGCTTCTCCACTGCCATAGGTAAATGTTGAAGTGAATTTCAATGATGTAACATAAAACAACAAACAAAATATACTCTCGATAAGAGTTTTTAAAGTAGATGTTGGTCACAGTGATAACGGGGATGAGAACACTGTTGATTTTCAACATGTTACAGAATCTGTTATAGTAATAGACTAATTTTCATTTCTTGTCTTGTCTTAATTATATCTCATCCCTATGTTATATAATGTTTTTATTCAAGACTTTCCCGACCTTTAAAATCAGTCTCGCCATTTACCTAGGGAGGAGAGGTCTTGTTCTTCATTTCAGCCGGAATAGGCTGTAAATCAAGGTCAAAACCCACCTCCATAGGAAAATGTCGAAACGAAATCCTATACTGTCTTTTAGACCCATGTCCTCCGACCTCTTCTGGCCTTTGGTATCTGGTTAGGAATGTCACTAGGGATAAAAGAATTAAAACAGAAGAGGTTTCATAGGTGTAAGAGTTAGACAGGAAAGTTTAAAAAAAGAGGAAATTTCATAAAAAAGGAGATCGATGATTTATAACACAAAATGCCATTTAGGTTAACAGGCAAACCGCCTTCTAAAATTATGTTTAAAAGTCCATTTCTTCCTTAATTTTCCCGGGTTTTATTTTATGGGTATCACCAGAATTATTTTGTTGCGAAAATTTTACGTCTGCTACCCTGTGGAGTCTAAAAAATGAAGAAAAAAAGAAAATATTTCGCGGTTTTTATTTTCGCGATTTCGTCTATTAATTTTTTTTCGCGGCATTTTAATTTCGCGAAAATGCCCAAAAATCGCGAAAATCGCGAAAATTAGTTGTCGCGAAAATTTCTGACTATAAGGTAAGCATATGATGCATTTGCCTCATCAAGTGTCACTGTGTAGCCATCAAATTCTTCACGTGTTTTCTCAGAGTAACATTCATCCTTTGCTAGCTTCAATGCACTAGCGTTTACATATTTCTTGAAGTATAGAGGATGTAGCAACTCTTCAGGGGTCTTTTTCACATTTTGTGATGTCGAAGCAATGGCAGAATCAGTATTTGTGGGTGCGTGTTTTACATTACGATGCCTGGTTAAACCACGTTGACTTTTGCATACTTTTTCGCACTCAGAACACTGAAATCCCGCGGCAGGAACCTCATCATTGATTTCATCAACTATTCCCTCGAACTCTCCAGTAAAATCTGTATTATTTTCGAGAATATTCTCCTCAAGTATCAACAAAATAGCATCCAAATCTTCATCTCCAAAGTAATCTTCGGCTGCGGCAGCCATTTTGCTGATTTTAGTGTATTGGCGCTCGGGCCACCCCCATTTTGACAACATGATTAGCGAGAACAATAGAAACGGCCCCGAGACGCCAGACTATCTTTTTTTCTTATGACTATGATCAAGGTGAGAAGAAAGTAAAAACGGTACATAAAATTGCAAACAAATTCTGACCAAATAATTTTGGAGGAAATTTTGAAACGTCGAATATGCAGCGCGAAGTGAGCAGAGGGGTCAAGTATGGAGATTTTATAGAAAGCTTATTAAGGTAAGAAGCATGATTAGGTCCTGTTTTTCAATACGTTTTACAAGAGCCTAACCCTATAATAACTGTTTATGAGGGCAATACCGGAGAATATTGACCGACGTCAAAGTAATACGTGACAGAGGTTAATATTCGAAGGTATTGCCCGAAATAAGCAGTTATTATATGGATTATTATCCGGGTACTGCATTTTTGACAAAAAATATAACATTATAAGCAGGATGTAGAAACCATGTCTTTATAGAAACTATTCCCATATGGAACGTAAATTCGAACTAAAAATATATATTTTTAAAATCGAATATCGTGTAAACATTACAGGTTTTTATTGTAGCTACAACATAGATTTCTTTAAAAGATAAAAGTAAGTTTCACTTCTGTTTCGCGTTACTTTTTTCCGTGTTTATTTACATTTAATACTACCATATTTAAACTTTAAACACGGCTGCTATGGTAGCGGGCAATACCATGGAATATTGCCCGCTATAGCCCACGTAAGTTCTAACCAATCACATTGCGCGATTTTCGAAAATATTGATGCCGCCTTTTAAGCCGCAATCACATGAACGTAATTTTTTACGTAAGCTCTTACGAAATATTTTACGTAACAAATGTCAGCTTACGGGTGGTTTTGTTCACATGTACGAATACTTTTGTTCACATGAACGGAAAATGTTACGTAAAATGTTTACGTAAAGTCAAAAGAAATGTTTCATTCATTTTGACTGGCAAAGTTATTTTCAAATATGGCGGCATTCAACAAGCACCACATGTTGGCAACTGTTCTTATTATTTTAAGAAGAAGGCTCTTCTGAAACAGCTTTCCATGCATTTTTCTTTATGTCTTTTCGATGAAAATCTGCATGACTCTTGTCATACAATACTCCATACTTGTACACAATCGTGGACAGTTCTTCGTCGTTGCACGCCATTTTGATGTTTGTCATTTTATCAAACCAAACATGTTGAACAACTAATTTCGAATGTTTTCTAGTTGTTCGAAATGCTGTTCGAACGCGATTGCATAATTTTTTTCCTTCTTTTTTCCTTCTTTTTGCTTACGTACAGTTTCTTACGTGCAAAAAGTTTTGCACGCAAGGAAATCCACGTAAGCGCTTACGGAATTCCGGAAGGGTTTACGTAATTTTCGTAAGACATGTCACATCTACGTAAATTTTTTACGTAACGTAAGAGAATGAATGAACACAATCTTCTTACGTAAAAAATTACGTTCATGTGAATGCGGCTTTACCCGGGTGATAATTGCTAGCAACAACAAAACAATTGCAATTATAGTACAAGTATTCTCGAAAATTAATTGCAGAAAGAAAAAATATAAAAACTACTTTAAGATTTCAAAGTTTCGCGGAATAAACTTTCGCGGATGGCCAATTTTAAGATATTTTACGGGAATAAACTTTCGCGGTAAAATTTTTTTATTGTTCGTGTATTTTCAGTCAATCTCTATAACAGTGCCTTTCATGTTTATTTTTGTTACAATAAGATGAACTGGGGTAAAGAGCTGACGGATATCTTTTGTTTTCACTTGTTTATTTTTCGTCATTGCTTTCCCCATTTTGTTTTGGCTAATGTTACGGGTGTGATTGTGATGTTCTTCTTCGTCTTGTTCGATATTTAAACAACAGCCCAAAATCTCTCTTCTCCAAGCTCTGTGTATGTGGGCTGATGAGGAGATTGATGCAAGTGTCAGGGATGACGCAATCATTTCACATGTGATCTTCATACCACCCTGAATCAACGGTGATCTCCTGTAATGTTCACTTGTTAGGATGACTTTAATAATCGTTACTCTATGAACAAGGAAATGAGGAAAGTGATGAATCTAATAAAGAGTTGAATGAGATTTATAGTAATCCAAGTAATGAAAAACATTTTTGAGCTTTTTTGACAGCGGCGTTTTTCAAATTAAGTTACTTTTGAGTGATTGCAAGATTATGGAAACAAACAAGCAAGAAAGTTTGTTTTGCGAATTTAATGTATAGGATCTTCTTTTATAGCTACATCGTCAGTCGAAAAGATTGCGCTTGAAGTGGTCGATTTTTGAGTCATTCATACTAGCTACGAAAAAGCAAGAAAAGAGATCGAATATCAATTCCACCATGACATTGTTTCGAAGGTTGAACGTTATCATATACCAAGCTGCCTAGTTATCAAGAGATATATATTTGTATGTTTTGGGACAACCTGTGTTCACTCTCTCCTCCAAAAGTCTCCAGTGTCTCTTCCCCGCCCCCTCACCCTCGTTTGATGGTTGTTTTAGTCTGTGAACAAGCGTTAACGATATCCTCCAAGGGTTGATAGTGTTGATTCCCCGCCTCCTCCATCCTCATTTGATGATTGTTTTAGTCTTGTGAACGAGTGTTAACCCCTGGAGGCAAATCGTTAACATCGGTGAATCACCATTATCCGACATAATCCGACAAACATCTGCGCATGCGCAAAAACTTCACCGATATCCTCCAGAATGTGACGATATTCTGGGACAATTGTCAATTTCTGTCCAGGTTGCAAAAAAATTACTATAATAAAGAGAAAATGAGTTGGTTTCAAAATATTCCAGATTGTTTCAAAAAGCAGGACATGTGTAATATTGTTGTTGAAGATGACCTCTATATGATCGCACATGTCCCAAGGCTGTTCAAGACCCAGGAAAGTGTAATGAGGTAATTAAGGAGGATCCCAGCCTGCTCCACCATGTCCCAGACGCTTATAAAACTCAAGAGATGTGTAACAGGGCCGTTGAAGAAGAGCTCCAATGCCTCCAATATGTTCCAGATGAATTGAAGACACGGGAAATGTGCACCAGAGCCTTTGAAGAGAATCACTATATGTTCTCATACGTTCCAGATGATCTAAAAACCCAGGAAATGTGCAATAAGGCGGTTGAAGAGGAACCCATTCGGCTCGAGTATGTTCCGGAGCATTTCAACACGCAAGAAATGTGTAACAGGGCGGTTAAGGCATATCCCTATATGCTCGCAGATGTTCCCAATCATCTAAAAACACAGGAAATGTGCAATAAGGGGGGGGGGTGCTATAGGCTCAAGTATGTTCCTGATCATTTCAAGACCCAAGAAATGTGTATCAGGGCCATTGAAAAGAATCCCTATATGTTCTCACATGTTCCAGATCGATTCAAGACCCAGGAAATGTGCAACAAGGTAGTTGAATGGAATTTCAATGCGCTCGTGTTTGTTCCGGAGCATTTCAAGACGCAGGAAATGTGCAACCGAGTCGTTGAAAAGAATCCCTATATGCTCAATCCGGAGTGGATCCCAGACTGGTTTGTTACTCCGGATATATGCAGGAAGGTTGGGGTTGAATCTGATTTGCTAGATGTCTATCGCCAGCGTAAAGCGCAGAAGATTCAAATTAAAAAGGAACTACTTCCGATAACATGGCATCCAGCTCGATATTGGGATTGGTGCATGCCGGAGGACGAGAAGCAAGAGATTTCAAAATTATGGGAGCCCTAATTCAAAAAAAAAATTGCTACGGGCCCTATATAATAAATGTGTATCAACCGTAAATCAAAATTCGAAATGTTCGAAAATGCAGTAGTCATGATATTTATGGCCGGCGTTGGTATCTCTCTACCACTTATGGCTATGGCCCTAGTGCAAGAATCGTCGAAGGAGAAGGAGAATGATAGGTCAATTAAAGATTTGGAGGATCGTGTTCGTGATTTAGAATAGAGCAGGATTTTATGTATCGTTAGAAACATAAAATAAAACGATGAAAGAACAGTGCGTGATTGTGAATGTGTGCTTGATGAATATGATAGATGCAAATGTGGGAGAAAACTTATGGTGAAAGGTAAAATATTATGTTGGCATTGTTATCATGAATATACATTATATAACGGTGGTTTTTGTAAATGCTTGACCAAAAAATAAAAAAAATGTATTGATCAAATTTTTTTCATATAAATAAAAGAGATGTTTAAATTTGGAGACCAAATGATTAAATCAAAAGAATTTTACAGTAATGTCACACCTTACAATATCGAAGATGTGAACCTTGAAAACCTAGTGGTGAGTGAGTCTATCCCGGCAAACAAAGGTAAAGATGAACGGTTTGTATTGGCTATGACCAAGACGGCAACCTATCCCCGTTATTGATAAAAACCCCTAAAAAAATCTACTCCCAGGGTGTCTCTCAATATAGTCCGAATTCAGCGTTCACCATGTCGTTCGATCTTGGTGATTATCCTGAATTTTTAGAAAAATATGAGGAAATCTTAAAAAAAGTGGAGTGGGAAAGTGGGGCTTGCTTCACCAACCTAGGTGTGAAGAAAGATCGTTATATCAACCCCAAATTGAAAGAATGGGAAGGTAAAATTAGAACCAATTTTCATCAGAAAAAGATACTTTAATGGGATAAATTTTCGCGGGGATTTAATTTCGCGGTTCAGCTCATCCGCGAAATTTTAGCATTTCGCGGAGACTTATTTTCGCGGATGAGGGATGTTCTAATTTTTCGCGGTGACTTAATTTCGCGGATGAGGTCATAATAGCAATTTTTGAGGTAAAATAAGTTGTCAAAAGGGTTCGGGGCCGAATGGCACTGTCTCATCGACCCTCGTTACACCGGTCATTTCTACACCGACCGAGAAAAAGTGTAATTTTGCATTTTAGTTCAAAGCTCTTTTAACACAACACAACGTCAGGTAAAATAAACACAACTAGATAAAAAACGAAACGAATCTTAATCGTTAATCAAAAGCGTCAAACGCGGTACGAGAGAAGTCAACATCATCTTCATCTCCAGAGATTGGTTTCATATTTTGATTCTTCATCCGATTCATCCACTAATATTTCACTTCGTGGGGTGTAAGCAACTTTCAATCGTTCATCCGTAAGGCTGGGAAGAGAACTCAAATTCGGTTGATCATCTGCATTAGAAGCTGGGAGCAAAGGATCGATATCCTGGAAAGGGTCAAGTGATTCGTGACCTTCTACACCAGCTTCAAGCGCTTCAGTGATACCTGCTGCTTTCCAGGCGTTTTAAATAACATTCTTGCCACCTTCTTTCGTCATATCATTGTATAAATCCACCATCCATTGAGCTTCAGCGGGTAAGTTGCAATGGGACGGTGATGTCTTGCAGCGATTTACCTTCATCTGGTTGCAGACCAATCTGAGCGGTATACCAATCGTTAAACTTTTTACGTGTGTGCTTCTTTGCGTAACCATTTACGGTCAAATCCAGAGGTTGGAGTAAGTGCGTCATATTAGCAGGAACGCAGACGATTTCGATATTTTCTTTCTCGTACAGATCCAAGACTTCTTTCGTCATTTGTCCAGTAAAGACATCCAGTAAATTTAATAATTTTCTTGTTCTTTAATAACTTTCTTGTTCTTTAATAACTTTCTTGTTCTTTAATAACTTTCTTGTTCTTTAATAACTTTCTTGTTCTTTAATAACTTTCTTGTTCTTTAATAACTTTCTTGTTCTTTAATAACTTTCTTGTTCTTTAATAACTTTCTTGTTCTTTAATAACTTTTTCTATGCACGGCTTGAGAACTTCTTTGATCATTTTGCAAGCTTTATCTGCGTTACTGTAGTGAGTTTTGTTGAAACTCAAAGATTCTTGGGTCATTTTTGATTAAATCTTGCGATGCGGGTTCCCTGCCAAATGCGACAAAAAAGAAAAAGAGTAAAGATGGTGACATCAGAACGATGTTTTTAAACGGATCTGCCAGAATCGGACCTACGTGTGAAGACAGTCGAAAAAAACAAGCGAAACCAGCTGAAATTATATCTATTGTGCTTCATTAAGTAGTTTTTAAAATCGCTTTATTTCTAGAATCATTAGAAAATATAACACCTGCTAAAACTAGCTACTTAAAACAACTTTCTTGTCATTTTTGTCTTATCTTTTCATCTTCAGTACTCGGTTGAAAAATTAGGCCTACAAGAAGAAAGCCTCAGACTTTGAAAACAAAGAAAAACAAAAATTTAAAATTTCGCGGATCGAGCAATTTTTCCAAATTTTTTGCGGGGACAAATTTTCGCGGATGGCCTGTTTCCAAATTTTTGAAGGGACATATTTTCGCGGATAGTACCCAAATCCGCGAAATCCGCGAAATTTAATCCCCGCGAAAATTTATCCCATTAAAGTACCGCAGGAAGGTTGTGAGTGTACGGCCATCATAAAAATAGGAAGTATTTATAGGCAAGGGTGCAACTATTACATCCAAACTTATTTGGAAGAATGTAAATATAAAGAGGTTGATAGGTATGGCGCTAGTTATTTGAGTGAATCTGAGGATGATAACGACGACGGGAGTTTTACTGAGTTACTAACAACTATATGAAATAAATGAACGTACTTCGCAAAGAAGCAAAATTACTGCATGTTCCTCGTTATTCTACACTAAATAAGGACGATCTTGTTGAGACAATCCGCAAAGCTAAGTACAAGGATATTTCAACGCAAATAGATGGTCCTTATTGTAAACCTTGTGTTGAAATTGCATATGAAAAAAATCTTGAAAAATATTTGCAAGATCTCGCTAAAAAATCGCGACGTATAGTACATGATAGGGCTGTACGGATAGATGCTGATACTGGTGATGTGATCGGTTGCGAGGTTGACTATACACGCATGTAGTTTTGTAGGAATATTTCCTATAAAACTTATACCAGACTATATTGAATAAGCACGCGGAGAATCTAAGTACCGCCGGCATGCTGTACAGATTGAATTTTTTTTTTTAAATTCGTCTTTACCTTCCTGTCTACCTTTTGCAAGTAACTGGGCACGCTCTTGTTCATTGATATTATTGACGATACGCTTAACTCGTTGGCGTATTTGCTCTTTTAGAACCATATATCGCTGTTCTTCTTGCATGATTAGACTGAATTCATAGTCACTGATAACGTCGTCGCTGATTGCTTTCGAAATGAGATCAATGACAGAATTCAACTTTGATTCAGCAAGCAGTTTAATACTTTCATGTTTTCGTGATTTCGCGCTTAATCTTTTTGAAGCATTCCTCAGGCTGGCCTGCCCGATTCCCATAGCTATTGCAATGCCTCCCATGGCAATGCATAGGGGAGCCCCAAATCCCGTTGCTAATGCACCAATTCCAACCCCTGTAGTGATGACATTTACACTTAATAATCCATGGTCACAGTAGCGAACCCAAGTGCCATGCATCTTGAACTTTTTCGCGAGTCCATCCCGCTCTTTGATTTCCTTTCGAAAGTACTGTTCGATTTCCTCAATCCTTTTTAACCTCTGGTGTTGACTTTCATTGTACTCCGGTGCGATTGGTGATAATGTAGGATATAATTTCATACTATCATCCATACCCTTTTATTTATTCTATGAGCAACTGCATTATGATTCCCGTAAAGGTAACATTTTTTTCAGGATGAAATTGATCGGTAAGCAGGAACTTGAGCTCATCCGTCGACCCATTCAAAGGAAGGTAGATTGGTGTGTCAAAATTCCAGGTGAGCATATCCCCCCAAGAGTTTAACTCTTTAGTGGGTAGTATCGCGAGAATGTTTGATTTTTTACCGTTAAGCAAGCAATCATCCTCATCTAACTGAGGGCATATAAGACTTAATCTCTGATAAATATTGGTCATATAGTATCCATCATAGTCACCCTTCGTATAGTACTTTACACCATCGGGTAGATCAGATAAACCAATGAGTTCCCGAAGTGCTGTATCAATACTAACGTTAAAGCCACTACCCACACGAAGCCGGCAGTACCCATTATTCAACACAAATATCATGACCTTTCCATTAGCCTGTTTATTGATGATAGCTGCCAGATCCTCGATTTTGTACAACCTTTTCACGATAAAGATCCGGGTATCGGGGTCATGACCCGATTTCTCCTTCCAGATATTAAAAGCGGTATCCCTAAATAAATTCAACCAGCCGCCTCGAATACTAATTGATTTTAAAGCAATTTTAGTGCACTGCCCTAGGTGATCATCAAATTTTGTAGGGTGGTTGATATCAGTGATAAAGAGTTGTTTCATCTTTTCTTTGTAGAAGAAACGATGAATATTTATTCATACAACCCCAAAGCAAAATACAAATCAAACAGGGGAGAATGGCCTCTGGGTATCACGAATTTGGAACATCAGGATCTGTATGTATCGACAGAATCGCATATCCCTGTAATATTCCCCGAGTTTAACAAGTATCCCATCAAAGTTCCAACGACTTACCTTAATGGTCCCGTTCGGGCTGGCTGGGATGGGCAAGCATTGGATTACTGGAACATTCAAGTTAATTTTGCAGCTCATTGTGCAACCACAGCATTAGGCATATCCGCTAAACATATGACAGGATCTGTGCCCCTTGTCAACTCTATTTTTAAATTTCATGTATACTACCACATGCGCCGTATATTAGGAAGAATGAAAGTGCCCATGCCTTTTAACGATGGGTTTAGTCAATACAAAAATCCTTATTCAACATCTGGATTCGCGCAAGTATGTCGTGAATACGGTGCAGATCCCCATGGTCTGTATAAATTTAAAGCAGTAGGTGCTTCACTAACCAACGGTGAATGGTGGCCACAAGTTGCTGGAGATTACGCAAAATTTATCATGCCAACAAGCCAAGGGCTAACATCAGAAGGTCTGACAAATTGAGTGAAAGTATTCGCGTCTACGTGGTCTTGTTGCTTGGGTCACAGGCGGAAGCAAAAGCATCCTTGCTCGGTTCTGGTGCAGATAACTATACAGCGAGAAAAATTCTACTACAAAAATTTGAAAGTATGGTGCTGCGAGGAGAGAATGTAGGACAAGATATAACACAATTCCAAAAAGTGCTCCAATATGCCAGAACTCCGGTCAATTTTGCTGTTATGCCCAGCGTGTACATGTTACCATCAGATATGAATCTTCGTATTGGTAAAATTCAAGGGTATAATAACAATGTCTTGATTGCACCTGCGGATGTAAACGTTGGGGTTCAAGTTGATCTGAATAAGGTGAAGAAGCCTGTTGGGACCTCGAGCAAGCGTGTAGCACCACAGGCGAGCCACGTGATCCCTAAGCACAGGGCAATACTCCATAAGCACAGGGAAATACTCCCGAAGCATCGCTCGCCTACTAGCAGCTCCGCAGAATCACCACAGGTGAGCCGCGTGATCCCTAAACACAGGGTAATAGAAGCGGAGCAACATGCGGACAACAAGGCTGTACTAGTAACAACAGTAGGTATTATTTTACTTTACATATGGTTTAAGTAATAAGAAAAGTTGCGTGTGATTTTTATTCACATACAACGTTATATTTACGATCGTTTGCCCTTACTCCTACCCATATAGCCCACAACAAGAGCCACAGCGGCAGCAATTGTTATGTATAGATGCTGCGCAACAAATTCGACAACTTTTGCAGCCACCTTGAAGAAGAAGGAAACTACTGTACCAATGATACCGGGTAGTGCTGCACCTGCCTTCCCTGCTAAATATTTAAAAAAAAGTCTTTCCAGCTGTTTTCGTAGAAAACTTTTACTACCAACTCCCGCTGCAGCACCAGCTGCTGCAGCACCTGATCCACCTCCTGTCACTGCAAGCACAATGGTAGATATCAACAATCCAACAGCGGAAACAATGCTTGCTATAGTAATCCCCTGCTCTTTGAATAAGATTTCAAGCAAGGATGTATCATCCCCCGCGATTTTCAGCGTGTCTTTAATTGCATTGAGTTGGCTGTGAATTTTGGATGATAAGTCGGCGTACGCCGCTTGTGTTGCTTCCTTTTGATCCATTAGTTTTTCAAGCGCTTTTTTGGCTTCTACAATATCATTATCCCAAATCCTTATCTGCTCTTCATTTCCTTCCGGAAATTCCTCCTCCTCCCTCTCCCCCTCTCCTCCCTCTCCTCCCTCCCCTTCTTATCCTCAAAGCTTTTTATCTGTTCCTGTTTTTCTCCAATATCTCTATTTATAAGAACAAGTTTACTAACCAAGTGGTTCAAGGCCCCTTTATGGGTTTGAAGTTGCAGATTAAGCCCTCTTCTTTCACGTGGTGAAAAGGCTTCATCGAAATTCTCTACGAGCCTATCAGTTTCATCGTGAACAGTCTGAACATTCTGTGAGAGTGTCTCAATTTCCATATCATCTATGTTTCCGGCAGCCACAATATCATCAACATTATTCAGGGATCTCCGAGCCTTGACTGTCTGAGCCATGGCTTCCTGAGCCATGGCCTTGCTGCCTTTGTTAGGCGTAGTAGTATAATCCATGAAACCTAGGTCCCTTACTAGTCCTACCTTTAGATTCTTCGTTATTGCTTTGACTGCTCGGAATCCCCCTGTCTTTAAATATCATGTCGGTTATATCTATATCCCTAAAGATAAACCGATTCTCTTTTGTAAGCGTAAAGTCATCATAATGTCTCGCATCCGGCTTCCCTGAGACTATCAGCCGCTGATCTTTTGGTCTGTCCACTCCGACTTAATTTCGACGTGCCGCTGCTCCCCTGTCGCTCTTCCGGTGCTGGCGTTACAGGCTTGGCAGGGTCCTCAAATCTAATAAAATTACCATCATCATCATCATCAACAATATTGTCCTCACGTCTATAATCGCCGTCTTCTCGTTATCCTGGATTATCAGCCATTTATTTTAACAAGAAACAACTAATAAATAAAGTAGCAATGAATGATAATATATTTGGAAAACCACTTGATCTATACGCCAATCTTCAAACAATGTTCGGATTTAAAGGGAAAAGGCAGCGTGTCAAGGTGAGTCACATCCCATCGACAATCAATCAGAACGAGGACTTGTATGTCGATATTCCCAATATGGGGCAGAACGATGTGATATTCCCCGGAAGCCTTCGGATATTATTTAATCTGGAATTGACTGGGACCAATACGAAACGTACTATCGTTTCAAATATTGGCAAGAGTCCGGTGCAGACCTTGAAAATCATACCCAATGGTCATGAAATTCAAAGTGTCAACGACTACAGAGTGTTCGCTGTCTATCGGGATCTCTGGTTATCGAAATTTGAACGTGAAAATAATTTGATCCTAGAAGGTATCAATCCTAATGATGGTACTATCAGTGCTTTGCAAGTGAAGGCCAGTGATCATGTGGGTAATGTCGAGGAGAAGGCGATTGCTGCATGGGAACACATTTTGCATACCACTTGGTAAAATGTTTGAATTAGTCAGAGGCATACCCTTCTATCAACCTGGATTACACGATAGGCTCCAATTCGTTCTCCATTTTGCCAAATATAAAGATGTTATTAAAGATGGAGGTACGGCGGCTTCAGGGTCTACTGCAGCCAAAGCGGCAGATGCTACGTACAAGATTAGTAATATTGCACTGGAATTCGACAAGGTGAATAATGAAGACCTTGCAAGTCATATGGTATCACGGTACAGTCGTTGTGCAATACCCTTTGAGAGAGTCCTTCGCAGCAAGGTGATCACCATGACGAAGGAGGATACTAGCTATAATTTACAGATTGATACGCCCTCCAAAAGTTTAAAAGGTGTTCTATTACTATTTGTAGACCCATCGGAAGTTAAAGCGTACTCCGGCGCTAACGAAATATTTTACAACCCCAAGATTGAAGAAATCTCGATCACTGTGGAGGGTGAGCCCAATCAACTCTACTCTCATGCGATGCTGGGAAAAGATCAATATGAACAAATTGTGAACCTATTTGGTGGCCACGATTCCACGGTGACAATAGGTCAATTCCTGACTGAATGATTTGCCCTTTTTATCGATTTTCGATCAAGTCCCGATAATAGTCTTCAACAATTAAGTGATGGTATCACCTTACATATGACAAAGAAAGCCGATGGGACGGGGAATATCAGATGTTATGTGTATCTATTGAATGATGCTCAATTGAACCTCCTAGATGGTAGATACCATAGCATTCATGAATTAGAGTCGCTTTCAAATAAATGAACTTAAACGTTGTTGTAGAACCGCACACATCAATCTTTACAGGCCCGACAAGTTGTGGGAAAACACAACTCGTTCTAGACCTTCTCGAAAATGAATACAAGAAGCATTTTCACAACATTATTATCCTGTGCCCAACTATACGATGGAACAGCACTTACCTTGAGAGATCCTCGCTTTGGCAAGATGAGTATGTCTTCCTGATTAATCCCAAGGATCAACTGTTTGAATGGATTGAAAAATTATCGTCACTGCTAGCTGGCGAAGATACTCTGTTCATTATCGATGACTGTATAGCAGACGCAAATCTCGATAAAAAAGAGACAGTCTCTTCTTGAATTAGCCATCTCTGGCAGACATCGAAAGCATAGTCTCTGGTTGTTAACACAATCCTATACTGCATTACCAAAAATCTTCGAAGGCAGAAAAAACAGTTGTTCCTTTGGTACCCCCATGAGCGGTCAGATATGAAATTGATCGATGAAGAAACTAATATGATCAGTGACTGGGAAGAGATCAAGGATCAATTGAAAAAGTCAAAACATTGCGTATTTGTACGTAAGATTGCGCGCACACCAGAAGCTATAAAATTCTCGAGTGATCATCAAATTTTAAAATAAATATATATTAAATAAATTAAATCTTCACCTCCACGAATATGCACCTATTGGT